>JBCEWC010016081.1:0-13333 GCA_038996855.1 Solanum aculeatissimum | reverse complement strand
TAGGATTCTATATACTATTGTTATTCCTATTCCTATTATAAGTAGGATTGTATTTACCTATTCCTATTCTAACAAGAGCAAGGACACATTTCATGACCCTCTTTAGGACAACACTTTTACCTTCCTGTGATTTAGACTGGTTTCCTATTTTAGCCTATTATTCTATGTTAATTCCTCTGCCTTCTGTTTCCCACTTCTGTGGACATCTCACCCTAGCAAGCAGTTGCAGCTTGCAAGTTGCAATAAATCGGCTTGCTGTTCAGATGTCCATATGAATCAGTGGGTTTCCTCACATGCTTCTTGGTGTGCTTATGACTGCAAAACATCTCATCTCTTACCATTCTCGAAAAAAAAAGAGGAAGAGAAAAAGGACTGTAAACATGTCATGTTTCCACTTTTGGAATATGCACCGAGTCTTCTTTCTCAACCACAGTATAGAAGATAAAATCATTCCTTTATGATGCTTACTTTCGCCCGTTAAGCTGCTTTGTCTATTTCTGAATTACCATTTCTCTAGTGTACATGCTATGTCATCGTTATCATTTTCACTTCTTTAGACCAAGGAAACTCTTTGCTGTTGATTTCCAAACTAGAAGCAGCAAGCTTGATTCTCATAGCAGACCGAGGATATCTAATTAACAACCCACATATTCTTTCAGCTGTAGCTACAAAATCTACCTTTTGTTAGAGCTAGTAGGGCTTTCAAACTCATTGCATTACTTTGTCAAAAAGTAAATAAGCATTAAATCAACTGGATAAATTTGTTCTCCGATGCCCTCGGGGCTTTGTTCTAATGATTAGAGCACAATGTGTGATGTGTGGATTAGATGCAAATCACAAGTTTGAGCTCTAATTTTATGACCCTAGTTTTACGCTCTCCTTTGAACTTCTAGTCAAATATGTCTTTACTCGAAAAAAATAGATTGATTTTTATGTGTTTCGTTAGTCCTTTCTGCATTTTAAAGATCTGAAATGGCTAAGAGCAAGTTCATGCATTCCTACTTATAGTTCTTTCCGATGATTTCTATTTGCCTTTCTATATATGTGTAGCTCTTCGATCTGCAATTCAAGCATTCCGTCGAGAAGAGGAGTCGCAGCTTAACCGTTCTATGAAAAGAAGAAGGGAGAGATATGATCAGGTTTTTGCCACTTCCTTATTTTTAGACTTTGTCACTACCTGAAATGAGGTGGAAAGAATGTTGAACGTTGTTTAATTTAGACTAAAAAGAAAAAGTAGTGAAGTCTCTGATTGTATTCTTGTACTCAAAAGCCTGACTTTACTCCCAAATTATTTAAGGTCTTCATATCATATCTCTATGCAGGATAGAGGGACCTTTGGTGATTCAGCACTTTTGGACCATCTAAGAGGAAGAGGGGTTCAGTTTCCATTCGCTGTGACAGACAGGGTTATAATAAAGGTTCTTCCAGTAAATATCTGAATTTCAATTACATTTCCTGATTGATTTTGAATGGGCTTTCTAATTGAAATTATTAACCAAATAGGGTAACAAAAGGACACCTCAGCGTTTTGTGGGTCGTGAGGCTGTTGTTACCACTCAGTGCTTGAATGGATGGTACATCTCTTTCTTTGCAATATTTGCTTTCTTGAATTTCATTCCATCCTTTTTGACTTTTCAAAGCAATTCACTATGATTTTGAAAATGTCTGCTAAAATATCCTTTGGGAGTATGCTCTCAACATCTGAATTTTATATATATGTTAAGCTTAATAGGTTAAAATCTTGATAAATCTAGACTTCTGTCGTCCAGGCTTTGGTTCAATGGTGAAAGTGCAGCACATGCCATATGATGTATGGGTTATGCACTATTCGCAAGTTTGAACTTTCCATGGACAGAAACCTAGTATTTAAGTGGAGGAGGGCAGAAACCTAGTATTTAAGCGGAGGAGGGCAGGGATGTGGGCTGATTATCCACCGTGTTTCAAACTGTGCGCACCAACCTCACGAGTTTCTTGTCTATTAAAGAAATCTAGACTTATCTAGTAGAGACATCCATCTGGGAAGTTGGAGAGTCTATCTGTGTCAAGCACTTCCCTCAGTTGCAAAATAACTTAAACCATCTCAAAATACAAAATTTTGCCCCTTTCAGCACATGTTAAATATAAACTAATACTTGACCGCTTTTCCACATTTTATACATTATTCTAAACTCCTTCGACAGATTAAATATAATTATATACTCAAGCATTTTACAATTCAATCTCGTGTAGATAAAATATGTTGGAATGGAGGGAGTATGAATTAAACATTTATGTGTAGCACTGGTCACAATATGAGTTAAATATTTATGTGTAGCACTGGTCACAATATGAATTAAATATTTATGTGTAGCACTGGTCACAACAGAAAGTTTAGCTAGTATGTTTTGTGGGAATGAATGGAGAACTTTATGAGAGGGGAAGTAACAGAGGCAGGAAGAGGTAATTTTCCTCGTGTTTGGTTAGCTGAGGGAGAAGGGAGGAGATACTTTGTTAACTAAAATGAGAAGGAAGCAAAGAGTAAAGAGGGGGGGTGTATGCACCCTCATAACTGGTGAAAAGGAGGAAATAAATGTCTTACGTCCCTTTTAGTTGTGCCAACGGTAGGAGCGGTAGATAAACCAATGTACCTACTACATCGACAGCGAACTCCCAAAAACTTGTGTTATCTGTAAGCCTCTTTTGTTTGTTGTTGTTTTCTATACATGCATGTCTTAATTTCCCTTTCACGTGAAGCACAAGCCTGCCTGCACTATCATATTGGGACTTGGATACAGGCCTCTTTAATAATTTGAGTAGTCCAAAAACATAAAATGAAGTGTCATATAGAGTAGGTCTCTTTTCCCTGCCCAAGTTATAGCGAAAGGTGGTCATTCTTTGTCTATACTAAACAAGAATCATTTTCAAAATATGTTACAACTCTATTCTAGATTTCTCCTCCTCTACCGGAAAACACTGGAGCATAGCCTTTTCTGTGATGAGTATTGAGACTTTATCATAAAAATTCCGTGATGACCGTACATGACTCATGTACAGTTCAGGGGAAAGATTTGATCCATCAGAAGCAATTCTGAGTGCATACACATAACTCAGATAAGTGGTATGCTCTATGTAATTTTAAAATGCTTTAACGCAAGTTAAACATTCAAGGCTTCACATATTTCTTCGTATTTCATATCCCTCACCTTGAAAATCCATCTCAAAAACTCGCTTACCTTGAAAATGCTTACTTTGTGTAAGTAGATTATTTAAAAGATCTCTTCAGTTCATCTAGGTTTATCGACCTCCTCCTTTTCACAGAAAAGAGAAGAAAATATTAATCTTAAGTTTGTTGTATTCTGCCAAACCCTTCATATTATGACTCAGATTTTTGAACACATTGTCTTCATTGAACCTTATCAAGAGGCTTATGAGTTTTGCAGCTTTTTCAACTCTATCCCTTTTTCCTTTTTTCTTTGTGAAATATATCTGGATTTACATCTATATAATTGATGTCGCGATTTGCTTCTTGTCATCTTGCAGTATTTGATAAAATTCTTCAACTAGCCAAGTGATGACTCTTTATTTGAATGTACAAATTCTGCAGGTATGTTGTAAAGACATTAGATAATGCCGAGAGTGTAAAGTTGCAATATCGCTCCCTAGCCAAGGTTTCAGATAATTTATCAATCCAGCCAACATCAAGTAAGACGGCAGCCAATTGGCTGTAGTTTGTAGAGTTCCATTCAGCAGAATGATCACGACTCTCTCGTCCTAACTTACTGCACATATGCCATGTTTGATACGTATAGTCTAACTAGAATGAACATTGCGTTTTTCAGCTGTAATCTAGATCTTGTATCTGTTCAACATTATTCTCAGGCTTAGGTGTTTGTATATTGTAGAGGTTGTCTTGTAGCACTACAGCGTTGAGATGAAAATCGCGAGATATGAACTATATTGAGCCACACGCGTTTTAAATAAATGAATTATACAGATTTGTTTCTGCTGGACTTTGTATTCAACTGTTATCTATTCAGAAATATGAAGATAAAAATATTTCATCTGCATTACCTTCTGAAGCTCATAATGCTGGGGGCAAAACTAGCCAGGCATGCAAAGGTTGCCTAGTGGTTAATGAAGTTCGTCAAAACTATTGGAGGTTAGGGTTCAAAATTCCAATCGAGGGTTAGGTGATTTCTTCCCATATGTTTGATGGACAAAGTTATCAAGTTCTTCTGTTGATGGAATACTGGCAGTAGTGGCAGGCAACAGGTACCCCATGAATAGTCAAAGGTGTGTGCAGCATGATCGAGGCACCACCATTATAAAAAGGTACTAGTAAGATCCTCTCATTTGAGCCAGCGGATTCGAATTCTGTTATGTCGGTGTGCAACCCTAACTTGTTTGAGACTAAAAGGTGTGTGCAGCATGATCGAGGCACCACCATTATAAAAAGGTACTAGTAAGATCCTCTCATTTGAGTCAGCGGATTCGAATTTTGTTATGTTGGTGCGCAACCCTAACTTGTTTGAGACTAAAGGTGTGTGCAGCATGATCGAGGCACCACCATTATAAAAAGATACAAGCAAGATTCACTCATTTGAGCCAGCGATTCGAATTCTGTTATGTCAGTGTGCAACCCTAACTTGTTTGAGACTGAGACGCAATTGTTATTATTGTTGAGACATAGTATTCAATACTTGGCAATTCTACTTATTTTTTATCTGACATCAGTTTCCAAACAAGTTTACTTATATAATGTATATATATATGTACATATATAATGTATAATTTTTTTCTTCTTCTAAAATTCAATATTTATATATACAATTGACAAGAAGTAATACAAAGTAAACATCAATCTAAGATAAAAAATAAATCCTTAAAACTCTTAACAATTATACACCCAAATTCACTTAAAAATCGAATTTACAAGCCTTGTAGAACACATTATTCACAACGAAGATAATACTAGCATAATCTTCATCTTAAAAGAAACAAATCAATCACATTATTTTTCGCGTTTCATTAATTCAAATTACGATATCTTACTTCCTTTTTCTCATAACCAACAACTTTTAAACTGTTTCAAAGCACTTTCCCTAAAATTCTTAACTCTTACTAAACAAAAATGTGTACAAAATAAATCCATTCCTCTTCCAGCTTTAACTCTACTTGTCTTCAATAAATAACAAGCTGGTCCAAATTGATCAATTCCTTTACCTTGTACCATTACTCCCCATGATTTTTCTTCTCGTAATAAATTTTGATTTCGAGTTGTTTCTTCCTCATCGTCCTCTCGAATTTCTTCAACAAAAATTAACCCATCTGGGGTTCTTCTTTTACCAGTTTCCCATTCATGTTTCATTATTGGCCAATTCTCAAACAGAGCTCTCTCTGTTTTGATCCGTGGTCGTGATAATGGTCGTTCTTCTCCTCTGTCATCATCGTCGTCCTCGTTCGTGTACACGTGGACAAGTAATGGTGCTTCTTTCAAATTCTTAACAATGTCCACTATCGACATATTCATCCAATCATCTAGATTTCTAGATAATATTATTTTGTCGTCATTTTTCGCCACTGGCCGTGGTAGATTTGAAAGGGATAAAGATGAACTGGAAACAACACATACCTGCTTCATTCGCTTCATGGATATTGTTGTTGTTGATCTTCTCCGTATCGTTCCAATTTCGTCCATTGATCCCAAATGAATACTCGGATTTAACCTCAACGATGCCATTTCGAGCATAAATTTTTTATAATGGTCACTCCTAAATTCAATTCCCTGTTATGATTTTTTTTGTTTGTTGTTTCAGGGAATTAAAGAGAGAGATTTGAATAAGAAAAATTATTGTGTTGTTAAAAAAATATGGCACGAGCATGGAATGTGTTGAGGGACAAAAGGCACACGTCTTACGTATGATATGTAACACGTGAGCACGGGCGGAGGTATCCCTTTGGTAGGGGTTAATCCGAATTCCCTTCGATGACAAATTTTGTGTGATTATTTTTTCAAATTTTGAATTCGCTTAGTGATAATTCTGACTCTGTCATGGCAAGTAAGACCATACTTTTGGTTTTTAATTATATATTAAATAATTAAATTAACAATTTTAAATATAATCTTTAATTATAATACATTTGAGATTTTACGATTTATTCAAAGTGGGTGACATTTGAGGATGTGGCACGCGCATGGAACACATAGTTTGAGGAAAGCACGAGCAAGGAATGGGTTGAGGGACAAAAGGCACATGTCTTACGTGTGATATGTAACATTTGAGACCAATCATATTTGTTTTTTTTGGTGATGATGTGGCACCATTTATCAAACAACTTCTTAGAGTATAAATATTAAAATTCACGTCATGCTGATATTAGCGTCCAGTTTTTATGATAAATCAACAGGGTATCACAGAGGATTAAAATTAGCCCTATATGATGTTGATATGATATCAATATACTGACAGAGTACCACAAATAATATATTTTGTATAATTTAGAATTAAACATATCTCAAAATTATATGATACCGATAGGGTATCAAGATATCGACGGAGTATCACAAGAATATATTTTCTATTAATTTAAAATTTAATAAATAATTTTATGGCTTTAATAATTTTCTCTTAATCGTTCTATTTCTTAAAAAAGGAGCTCAAAACTATATGATATCGATAGGGTATCAGTATACCAATGGAATATCATAGATAATTAAGCTTCAATCCTATACGATACAGATATGGTATCAATATACCGATGGAGTATCACAATCAATATATTTTCTACTAACTTAGAATTCAATAATTTTTTTAATTATTTCTTATTTTTTTTTTAAATATAATCCTATATGATACAAATAGAGTATCAATATACTACCGAAGTATCACAGAGGATTATTTAATAATATTCATGTTGACATCATGCTGACGACAACCTGACGTCAGCGACAAAATAAAAGGGAGAAAGCGAGGTAAAAAAGTAAATAGTTTAAGGCGATGGATCCATTAAGGATAAATATTTTGAATTAGATCGATTAAGAAAAAATAATTTTACATTAGGTGTATTTTATATAGTTTTCCGAAAAGAAAATTATGAACATGGATTAATTTCTATATACTAGATAAATTCATCATTTTGTTTTGTCTGTGGAAGTACCAAATGCACGCCCTTTAACTTTGAATACAAATTTAATTATTATTCTGAATAACTAATTTAATAATGTTCAATGTTAAGTTTTACTAATAACTACCATAGTATAGAACAAATGTGTAATTTTCACCTTATAGTAAAAAAGGTAAATTACACCAAGAGATATTAAATTTAAAAAAAATAGTCCTCGTTGTATAGGCATGTATAGTCAGTGTATATTTGTGTATCATAATGTATATATAGTGTATAACTCATGTTTGAGTAATATACATTGTATAACAGTATATACTTTCTATAACTATATTGTATAGTCATGTATAATTTCACTGATTTTGAACTATTTTTTATATAAATAAAACTCGAGCTACTTATATATATATATATATATATATATTTATATTATCCCCCCCCCCCCCCTCCCCCCGAGCAGTAAAAACACATCTTACTTGGATTGTCATACTAGCTAGGCCCAATATAATTAGATTTTGCCAATATCTAGTGACTCCATGAAATATAATATTGACTATATAATAAGTAGTATTTATGAAGTATACTATAATAAATAAAAGAGAGAAATGTTGAAAACATCCTTGAATTTGACGTAAATTATTAGTTTCATCTTTGAACTATTAACAGTGTTAAAAACAACTCTCTACTTGACTAACTAAAATAAAATACACCCTCGATCTACTACAGGTATTAAAAACACCCCTTAATTTGACAAGAATTTAGGGGTGTATTTAACTTGTGTTGCAAGATCAGAGATGTATTTAAGTTCAGTTAGTCAAGTAGAAGGTATTTTTAACACAGTTAATAATTTGAAAATGAAACTAATAATTCGTGTTAAGTTTACGAGAATAATGTCAAAGGTGTTCAATGAGACAACAAGGCCTAAAATTGGTTGGTGAAAGGCATGGTGGTTATACAATTACAACAAAAGGAAACTTAAATTTATCCTTTTTTGTTTTTGAGCTAATTAATAAAATAATATACTATATTATATTTTGATTTTTTATTTTTGTAAAATATAATCCAAATTTTATTTAAATAAGTTTAAATTGGATTAAATTTTTAATATTCGACTTTAGATTAATCGATTTGGTACTATTTTGTCTTCTTCTTATAAAAATAAATATTCAAATAAAATATTTATATCAAATAAATTCCAAGATGAAAAAATGTACCCAACATAAAATATACTGAAAATGACAATAATTTAAAAAAAGCTAAAACGTAGTCATCTAGAAAGTTAATAATTAACCAAAATATATATTACTTAGATTTATGGCAAGAGAAAATATTATCACATCAAGTTAATATCAATAAAAAAAAAAACTTTTAATTAATTATCAACTAATTAAGTAAATTAGTATTGAATATATGGTTAATGACTAGTAAGTAGAGTATATTTGACTTGCATATAGATAATGCTAGGGTTAACTATAAGGTATAAATATTAAAGTCGTCAATAAGAATTAGATTTGTTGAGTCCATCCGATTAATTCGTAATTTACTAGGGTTGGAATAAAATTTTTAAATCTCATTTAGGAATATGATTTTTTCAGCTCAGTTCAAATAAACCCTCTAACCTTTAGGATTTGAGCAATATGAGTTGGCTTGTTTCGTGTGTCAAATAAAATATAAAATAGAATAGAATACTGAAAATAGCAAGAGAAGTCTAAACTTAAAGTCTTAAACCGTGTATATCAATATTACAAAATTTAAAAACCTAAGTATTAAAGATATTTTCTTGTATGATTTTAGATTGAAGTTATATAACCAAATCTTTACTTGAAATAAAACTTAATAAGTATTATTAAAATTATTTTATTTATGAATTCGAGACTTGATTAACAAATAGTAAACACCTTGTAATATTATTTAATCGATATTTATGTTATCATTTTAAAATTAAAATATAAATTATAAATTATAAAAAAATACTTATATTTTTTTTTGTAAAAAGTGGATGGTCCGGTGCGACTCGTAGCCCATGTAATTATGGATTGAGCTGACATTTTTTAACTCATCAAAATAATAAGCTAGCTCCGACTGATCCATAAAATTTCAAAACTTGTATAGAATAGTCTGAATGGACTGAGCTGACCCATATTGACAACTCTAATATTAAATATAGAGAGAAAAGGAAATAAAAAGTAGACCATCATAGGTTGCGATAAAGCGACAAGTACTTTTCTAATTTTAATCAGAAGTTTCAGATTTAACTTTTAAGTATGAAGACATTTTTGACTTACCTCCAAAATGAATTTTTGACATAAATCCAAATGAATGGAATTCAATCATCTTTGATAGAAAATACTTTACCTTCAAAGTAAATTTTTTTTGCACAAATTCAAACTATTCGAACCTCAAATTCCAACAAGAGTGGTTCGATTTCTGTGTCAGTATTTATTATTCTTATCCCACCAACAAAACGAGTCGGTACTTAAAAATTCTATTTTTTACAAATTAACACCTTACTTTCCAAAAACTCATGGCAAGCCTACCTTCTTTTAACAAAAAAAATGTGTACTCATACCTAACTCCATTGTTGGAAGGTAGATTGAATGGTAGCTAAAAATTCTACAATAAATATTTTTTTTTTCATTTATATATATAATATAAATATAAATATAAATATATGTATATATTCCACATAAACTCAATCAAACAACAAACTTACTTTCAATTTTTTTTTTTAAAGAATACTCTCAAACTCACCAAGTTTATTTTCCCTATCAAGTTCAAGAGTAAGCTATTATTTTTTTTTCTTGAATTTTTATTTTATTTTTTTTAATTTTTTTTAATTGTTTATTTATTAAATGTAAAAAAATATTCTTGATTAATTTCTTGTCTAAAATGTTTATTTATTTTTTTTATTTTTTTTTGTGTAGTGGCAAAGAATGAAGTGGTGGTGGATGAAATCCCTTTTCCTTCTCAATTCATGAAGAACAATAAGACTTTACCTTTGATGGGACATGGTAAATAAATTTTTTTACCATATTTTTTGATTATTATCTCTTCATTTTACTGTTGCATGGTCATTATATATATGGTTGGGTTGGTAAAAAAAATTGATCTATAGAGACGTATTTAAAATTTAGAATTTTAAAAAAATTAGTTTATTGAATTTTATGAAGATTCTTTTAGTAAGTTGATCGGATTCATAATTTAAAGATTATGAATTTTTTTGATGATTTCAAATTAATATATAATAATAACTGAGTTAATGATTAAATATTTATAGATATTTAGTAAACATATTCTCTAGATAATTCTATAAAATTAATTAGTTTTTTTTAATTATTTTTTATAATGATGGTTGTTGTGATGATAGAGACAAATATAACAAGTTTATTACGAGTTCAATCGAACCCAAATTTTTTTAAAAATTCAATTTAGATTTTAAACTATGATAGTAAAGTAATTTTTTTAAGGTTACTAATCTCATTGGTTCCAAATTGTATTTTTCAGGAATAACAGATATAGAGATACATTTTCTCCAAATTAAATTCACTGCAATTGGAGTTTATTTGGATCCTGAAATTGTGACTCATTTGCAGCCATGGAAGGGCAAAACAGGGGCAGAGTTAAATCAAAATGATGAATTCTTTGAAGCTATTGCTAATGGTAACTAAAATCTTCACTAATGACTAATCACATTGTTGTCGTATTTGTGTCGAATCTTCTAAATATGCATTATTTTATTCGTCTCATTTTATGTGATATTTTTTAATTTGGCTCGGTATTTAAAAAAAGAAGACTTTTAGAACTTGTGATTTAAAATAATCCTTAGATATTTATTGGACTGAGATTCTTTGGGTAGATAAAAAATTTTAAAATTAAATTTTCATTAAGGGTAGATTTTTTTTTAAAAAAATAGTTAAATTATTTCTAATTATAATAAGATGACATTCTTTTTTGGGATAGACTAAAAAAAAAAAATTCCACGTAAAATAGGACAAAGGAAGTACTTTTGGAGGATCTGATATGTACCTATCAATAATTTTGAAAAGTCAGAGCAAAACAGATTATCACGTATCCTTGTTTTTATAAAGTTGTTTACTTCAAATTCAAAAGAGACAATAGTCAAAAACACATTTGAAGTATCATGTTATTTACGAGTTTCCTATCGAAACTATCACCGACTATTTATCGAAACACACTTGAACTTTCAATTGTTCCCTTTTCCTACATGAAGGATGATGATATTTCAGGTAGAAAAAATGAACAACTGATAGTTAAGATGTATGATAGTTTAGATAGAAAAAGTGAACACCTTATAGTTCAGATAGAAAAAACTAACAAAAAAACATGATACTTGTTAGGATCAAACGCTAATCATTATGTCAAAAGTTATAACTGATAGCATAAGCCCAACTTTATTTCTTAACCAAGTCCACCATGGCCCACGCAAGCGTCACGTTTGATCATGACTCCAACCCGAATTACCCCAATCCCCTCATGAGCCTTGCCATAGGCAAGATGTTGGCATTACCCAATAATATTTCAACATTGTTTTACTAATACCTCAATTTAACAATGTTATACATTTGCAGCTTCAGTTGACAAGTTCTTGAGAGTAGTAGTGATTAAAGAGATCAAAGGTTCACAGTATGGAGTGCAGCTAGAGAGCGCCATACGCGATCGCTTAGCAGAAGTCGATAAATATGAGGAAGAAGAAGAAGAAGTACTCGAAAAAATCGTTGAATTTTTCCAGTCTAAGTATTTCAAGAAAGATTCAGTCATAACATATTACTTCCCAGCTACTTCTGGTAGTGCAAAGGTATATATACACTAACGTTTTTTTCACGATAGAATCTTAAATTATAATCATCGAGTCATTTTCTGATGTTTGATTACGATGTTTATAACAGATATCCTTCGCGATAGAAGGTAAGGAAGACTTGGAAATTGAAGTGGAAAATGCAAATGTTGTTGAGATGATGAAGAAATGGTACTTAGGTGGAAGTAGGGGAGTGTCACCTACAACTATTTCTTCTTTGGCTAACAATCTTTCTATTGAATTGTCTAAATAGAAGACATCATGTTTGTGTTTGTGTTTGTGTTTGTTGTTTTTGGTCATGTTGGCTTTTGTATTTAGTCTATGGAGACCTTTTGTTTCAAGATTTGTGTTTGAAAGTAATAAATTTGAAGTTTATTTTAGCTTGTTAGCAATACCTTTTATCTTGTTTTTTTTTTGGGCAATAATTTGGTATTCTTAGGCCTAGTTTAGACATGATTTCAAATCGGTGATTTGAAGTTGAAATTTTGTTTGGACATGCAATTTGGGTTTCTTAAGTTGTATTTTTTTGCTCAAAATGACAATTCCGCAAGTCATGAAAACTATCAGAATATCTTCAACTTTAATACAATCTTATCAAATGAGTAAATCACAGTTCATAAATCAGATATTTGAATATTCTAAGATGTTCGCATCGATGAATTGTATATCTCAATGTTTTTTTTTATGAATATACTCCCTCAGTTTCAGAAAGAATGACTTCCTTTTCTTTTTAGTCTCTTTAAAAAAGAATCAACCCTTTCTCTTTTAGGCAATATTTTAATTTCAGTTTTCTATGTGACATGTTTAAAAGGTACAAGATTAATAGACGTTTTGGTACATTTGACATAACTTTAATTTAGAATCATAAAATTAAAAAGTTTATTTTATTTTCTTGAACTTCGTGTCAAATTAAACCAGATCATTCTTTTTTGAAACGGAAGGAGTAAATGTTTTCTATTACAAACTTTTAAATATACATCATTTTATAAAAAATTCACTAGTCAACAATAGCAGTACCCAACTATTTTTTAATATAACCCTTTTGTATAGTACATACAACCTCTTCACGCCAAGCATGAATCTTTTCTTTTTACTACAAAATTTCAAATAATGACCTTTTTAAAACAAAAAATATAAACTTACGAATCAAGTTTTTTTATATATATATATATATTTTTTAAAAACCCATTATTACAATTTGAAATTTAAAATCCGGTTCTTTTAGAGAATTTATAATTTGAAATCGTAATCCCAAATTATACATCCAAATATTAATTTAAAATTATGATCCCAAATCTCATGTCCAAACTGTTGGAAAATATTATTACACAGCGGAAGCATTCCCAAGATCTTACTGCTTGCATGAATTATAGACAACAATCGTAAACACGTATCATTCGTAAAGTATACAAAAAT
>JBCEWC010016080.1:0-13333 GCA_038996855.1 Solanum aculeatissimum | reverse complement strand
ATAACTAAATTAAATATCAAATTCACTTTGAAAAATAATTTATAGATTAATCAAAAAATAATCTCCGGAGTAAACTTTGTGAAATAGAAAATAAATACGTAATATACATAACGAATTATCATAAAAATCTAAAGAAATTTTGAAATCTATTTTAAAGAATTATTTTGAATTATTAAAAAATCGAAGAAGCTCGATAGCTAATTTATGTCGTGGATGGTCAAAATTGGGTGTCAACAATAATTTTACACTTAGTTCATAATTTACCCTTGTAATTAATAATAGTTATTTTTCTATTATATTTTTCTATACATTGTATTAATTATATTCAAAAGGTGATTTGGCAAAATTATCTCTATTATTTATTATTTTATAATTCCTGAGTCAAATTAATAGGAGTCAGTTAAAGATGAAAAGAGTGGGAGTATAACATAAAAATTCTTGAGAAAAACTTGGATGTTCAAGGCCGCATGGTGTAGTGGATTAGCGCGTTTGACTTTGAATTAAAAGGTCATTGGTTTGACTCCCACAGTGTCACTGGAATTTGTTCTTTTCGTAATTCAACTTTTTGTTTTAATTCTATTTTTTTAATTATTTAAAAGAGTGAGTTTTAAGGGTGATAATATGTCCCTCTGTTCAATACTAGTTGTTCATTATTAATTTGATATAAGGAACAGAAATGATAGAAGTAATTTTACTAAATCACCATTTAAATATAATAAATACGATATATTGAAAAATGTAATAGAAAAATAATTAAAATTAATGATGAGGATAAATTACTATTCCCGTCCCATATTATATGAACATATTATATAGGCACATACTAAATTAGGATAGAATTAATTATTATTTTTCTCATTTTACCCACCATTAATTAGTGTATTAATGATTTTTCTAACTTAATTTAATGTACATTAATATAAATAAAGGGTAAAATGATAATATTTACTAGTGCATTACTGATTTCTTCATAATCATGTAAAATGAAAAGTGTCCATATAAAATGAGAATAAGAGAATAGAAATTAAAAATAAAATTATCTCTTAATTTCATGATTGTTTTGGGGCATTGAATCTCAAGTTGAGGATGTTTTTATCGTTTAGTCTCTCCACCTTTTAAAGTGCACCACCATTAAATGAACGTGACTTTTGCTTTTGTTGCCAACACAATTTATCAAAAGGGGCTTTACCTTTTTCATCTCATAAATAAAGTTACAAGGTTCTTCATCTTTTATTCAGTACTTTTTTCAATTTCATACGCATTTTCACATTTTTATTTCATAAATTTCAAAGTTAGCTACTCTTTCAATTTTAAGTAAGTTTTTGTATTTTATCCTTGTATGTTAGTTAGGATAAATCTTTGGTGCGGGATTCTTGATTTTTATTAGATTTATTTTATATAAATAAGTTGGAGAGCAATTGTGTGAGAATTACAACTCTTTGAATTTACTTTCTGATAATCTAATCTTTTTGACTTCTTGATGTAGGAATTTTTTATATTTATTTTTGTGTCCGTCACATTTTAGCAATATCTTGTTAAAATTGAAGTGCTTATTTCGCTTCTCTTTGGATTTTTATATGATTCATGTGCAATTATTCTTTTGGTTTTGCTAAAGTGATTGGTGTGGAGAGACTTAAAATTTGGCTTTTTCTGTCTGAAAATGATAAAAATAACACGAAAATAACCAAAATATAAATATATACAATAGAATCCCTCTCAGAACATGGAAGTCACTAGTACAGAGCCACTAGATATGAATACAAGTCCTAAAAATGGACCGTAAGTAGATACAACTACAATAGATCTGTCTCAATAACAAAAGACGAGTCACAAAAGTACAAAAGAAGATGGCAATGATCCAAAACACTGTGTGCTCACCTCGCCTCCAAATGTTGGTTGCTACAGGCTCGAATGTCAATGGTGGTAATTGATGCTCAAACTTGCATCAATAAAACAGATGCAAAGTATAGTTTGAATACCAAAAATAGATATCTAGTATGCATCAAAGGCCGATTGAGTAAGAAAAGTAAAAGGAATAGAAAATACTACAATAAAAAATAGAAAATAGTAAAAATATGCACACGAGTGTAAAATAACAAGCAAGACTTAATGTAACTAAACCCAGATTGAGCCTCCATAAGCTCAGAAGGTACACTCGTACACAAGTTAAAGGTAAAAATAGACCCCTATTAGCCTAACATGCGCACAAAAAGCTATACAAAAGATGCAAAAAATGAGTTAGAACCTATAATCCTTCCTAAAAATATCAATGATCCCGAAATCTGAAAGGGAAGGCACATAGTTCAGACCTTGAATAGTGAATTCCCCTTCTTGTAGAAGTAATGCCACTAAAATCGAACTCTACAAAGATTAGAACAGAGCTCAGATTTTGAAATGTGGATGCTGCCTCCCTAATAAATATAACGATGTAATAAATAGAATCGAACTCTGCATATCGACTACGTATAGGAGGATGGGCTATTATTAAATTCAGGAGGTACAGAGAGCGAACATCGGATCGTGAATGAAACTTCCCTGTAGTTCCTTCCGTTTATATTAAGTCAGAAGTAAACTGTTATGGATTTTTCTATATCCAATGATATCACTAGATCACTACGGACTGCTATCTACATTTACTAAATATTCCCAAGAGTTCAAAAATCCAACCAAAATTACTTGTATCTATTGGACGGGTCCAAAGGCGTAACCAAAAATATCAAAATAGAATAATGTATGAATTATGGATATTAAGCTCTAGAGTTGAGTTAATGTCTAGCCAAGGCTCATCTTTATCAAATCCAAGTTTGTTATATTATTCTACAAGGAGCTAAGTCATTCAGTATGATGTTAGAGTGGAAGAATAATGCCTATCGACTCCAAAAAATATAAGTCTAAGACAATTACTAGTCTAAGCATAGACTAAGGCCAAATATGCTCCAATATAGAACAAAATCAAGTACAAGCCAAGTCACAAGGTGTGGATAATCAAAAATTATAATACAAATACTCATCATACTTAAGAACAACCTAAAACATGGATTTTAATAACTACAACATACGCAAGTAGTCCTCCCAAATTCATGCAAATCTACATATATTTACATAATCAAACTTAATCTAAAAGAATGGAAGCTCTAGTCTACCTGTAGGTGAACATGCATGCTCTAAATCACTCTATCGGAGCTTTTCCTTTTCGAACAGCCTCAGAATGCTACCATACTATCAAAAATAGAATCACAACGTCAATACCATCATCATGATATTAAAATCATAAAATCCATAAATGAACCAATTTTAAATTCTAAAATGGAAAAATAGGATCCGTACCAGGAATTTTGAAATTGAATTCATAAAAATGTCCTAATTAGTTCGTCAAACTTGTGACCCAAAATGGAATACAATTCAGGGCTCGGAACAACCCACAATCAAACATGCAACAATTCTTCAATTTTGAGCAAAGAAGACAAGTATATAGCAATTATAACAAAAATTTTACCTCAAATAAAGGTCCCTTGATACTTTTTGTCTTGATCCCTTGACATTTTTTTATCCCAAGACAACGTAGCTTCAATAATTTCAGACACCTAGAGCTAGTAATCACTAAATTTGGATTTAAAATAGATGAGATGCCGTCTTTTGAAATGTAGAACAATGATTATAATCAGGTTTGGTCTTAATTTAAAAGACCAGATACACTCTTCATTGCGGATGCGAGGGCCAGTCTCGTGGTTTCTACACCCAAAAATAATGACCATCGAAATCATTGGTTGTCAAACCTCACGATTGTGATGACTAATTTGGTCAACCCCCAACAAAGAACTCTTCTCTATAGCATCCAAGGTCCATGTGACCATGATAATTAAGCTAAGTGACCCTCCATGATCGTAGAGGCTTCATCACAATAGCAATGAAGAAAATTACTTGGACCAATAATGACTACAATAATAGTTTTGGTCAAGTTCTAAGATAACGACTCGAAAGATCATTATTTAGGCGGGGTAAAAAATTTTATGGTCCAAGTTGATCTAGCCCAGTATCATTTCACCATAGTAAAAATAATCCCGCCACAATGGCATCGTTATGGCGAGAAAGGATCCACCATAGCAGAATCATCAGAGGTTAGAAATCTTGAATCATAGATTTTTAATTCTTCTTCTCCCTTTCAGTACTAAATTAGACAGAAATCATCCTAAAAATCCTCAAAATGATGCTCTAGACTTGGGAAGAAGCGAGAGAAGGAATCCTAGCACAAGCAAGGCTACAACCAATTGATTTTAAGCCTGCCTTTGTCATTTCGTCACTTGAAAGTCAGAATTTGTGCTATCATCCTTACGTATTTTCTTGGCACCCAGGTAGGCTAGGTTTTCCTTCTTGAGTAGTTATAAATCTAATCCTATGTCATAGTTATGTTGATTAGACAAAAATCATCCTAAAAATCCTCAAAAGACTGCTCTAGACTTGGAAAGAAGGGAGAGAAGGAATCCTAGCATAAACAACGCTACAACTAATGAATTTTAAGCCTGCCTTTGCTATTTCATCGCTTGAAAGTCAGAATTTGTGTTATCATCCTTCCGTATTTTCCTGGCACCCAGGTAGGTTAGATTTTCCTTCTTGATTAATTGTAAATCTATTTTCATCTCATAGTTATTGTAGATTGAAAGGAGAGATCATGCTCAGAATTTCAAGTATAGAGTCTGGAGAGCCAGGTGTGTGACTGTTGTTATTAGGAAAGGAATGTACTATGCAAGTTGTGATTAGTCCTTGACTAGCGGTAATAGTCTAGTCCTTGATAGACTGTCTTAGTACTTTTTGCTAAGATGATTGTTAGTCCTTGTAAGGTTGTGTAAAGAAATTATTGGGTTGTTGTGAGATCTTGAGAGTTGTGATAATCATGGGGTGTCTAGTGTTATATATATATACATGACTGTTCTGTGTGAAAAACTTGAGAATGCCTATTCATGAAATAATAGGGTGAATGTGAACTGTCTCCATGTAATAATATCATACATTGAATTTGTTGATATACGTGTGGCTTCAAGTGTGGTGGTTACATTGTAAATAATTTGTTATATCCTTTCTATGATACATGTGTTTGTTAATTGCATTTTAGTATTGCCTGCCTATATATGAATTGAGAAAGATGGAATGAACCTTAAAAATGGCTAATTGTAATCAATCACATACAATGAATCTAGTACCTAAAATTGGTCAAACTTGTAAAACATTCATTGTGATTGTGATTATTGAATTAGGTATCATATTTTGACATACTAACTATATTGGATTGGGTGTCACGATTTGATACATTACTGAATCGGATGTTATGTTCCAATGCATATTAAATCGAATATTCTGACACATATGAGATCGAGTGTCACGTTTTAACATATCATTGGATTGGATGTCATGTTTTGATATGTTAATAGTTTGAGAAAGGGTTCCATGAGAGAATCATTATTGATTGTTATTTGTAAATAAATATGATTACATCAGTAATGACAGAGAAATTAATATAATGGTATTGATCATACATATGCTATGTAATATTTGGTATGAAAGAATTAGAAGCTAAGGTATCACTAATTCCCATATGATGGTGATGTTATCTGTGTGATTATAACTGTGATGTAATTACTTATCATTTGTCTATTACATTTTGGTTGTTTGTTATACTTTATATAACCAAGTGTGAAGTTGCATATGATCAAGTGGAGAGTAGTTGTTAGTTGTTAAATAATGAATCAGTGACTTAAGATCAAAGTATGTTAGGCAATATGGTTATGTATGTTATGGAGGACCTAGGTGAGAAAGTTTGAGTTTCTATCTCTAGCAGACAAATCCCACTATGGCAAGAACTCCATAACGGGTTAGGTCCCTCCATGACAAGCCAATGGTAGACTCAATCTAAGGGAACCTTAAATAGATTTATGTGATCATCTTGTAAGTGAGTTTTTAAATATTCTAGGTCAGGGTGTTAATGATAACGGTTAAACCAAAGTGGTAAATTGATTAGATCGAGTTAACAACTATTGATTTAGTTATGAAGAATAGAAGGGTTAAGCCTTAATTTGAATTAGAGCTGGTAGTGGAATAATTAAAAAGGCTAAGATCATGTCATATACTAGGGGTGGTTAAGATAATCAAAATGGTAAGAGTATATGGGTAAAAGATTGGGGTGGTACAATCCCTTATTGCATGTTTGCTTCTAAATATTTACTTTATATTGTGTGGTGGGTTTTGGGTTGACTGATGATGCCTATCAGAACATGTTATTTGCATTTATACTACTCTTTTGTACCTTTTTTGTATAGTCTGGTTATAGGATCAATGATGTTTCTTAAGTGAAGGCAATGATGATCTCTAACATCTTTTACTCTTCCTTTCTCATGGTGGAAATTGTGTCCTTATTTTTTCTTGTACATTGTTTTATTAGAAACTCTTGTACTTGCTTAGAGTAGAATCCTTAAGGGTGTTAGATGTCTTTTTCAAAGATTTAATTTGGGCTCTAAATTCAAGGATCTTTCTAGTGATATCTTTTATTTATTTCATCTTCTCCATAATTTAATTGGTTGAAAATTAAGAATTCTCTTATCTAGATATTAGAGTAGGTGCCCGCATAACCTGATGAGTCAGGTTGTGATAGTATGTATCAGAGCCCAGGTTACCAGTATCTTAGTACAAGAGAAAATATGGAATAAACTCCTCTGGATTGGTTCATTAACATCCAAATCTAATCTTTGAAAAGCTATGAAGTATTCTAGAAAGTTAATCCATTTCTTCTCTCTTTTTATGTGATTTTTCGGTTGTGATATGATTTGAGTCCAATTAGTATCTCTAAATCCTAATTTGTATCTTTAGGAGATAAATCGAATGTCATTGTTGTACCTGAAGGAACACAGACAAGAAAAGTTGGAACTTAGAAGGTTCTAAATGGTATCTAGACTTGGAGGATATATAAACACATAGATGATCAACTTAAGGTCATCCATGAAGTGATTTAACTAAATGATATTGGCATGTTTGTGTGATGTAGCTAAATTGTGATTATGTTAATAGTGTTGCCTGAATAACTATTAATGTCTGAGGTGAATTGTCTGGATGCTTAAATTAGTTATGAGTCATACTTGGATTAAGTACAATGGTGCAGTGATAAACTATAAAGTGGTTAATGAATGAAATTTTTATGTATTGCATGATGTATCTTATGTGAGGGAATGCAAATCCTTAATTGTTCATGAACTTATAATGGTAAAAATGATAAGGAAAAAGAATAAATTATGATTGTAGAAAAAAATCCGTTTTGGATTAGTCAGGCTTGATTGGAAACCATAGGCGAAAAACGCTATTGTTGCATAATAGTGGAATTGTTGATAGGAAGGGTCTTCTTAACGTATTCCATAACTGGTTCAATAATGTGATGTTGAGTTCTTGTTTATGCATTGATGGGTTTGTTCTTGAAATTATGTTAAAGTCCTTAAGGTGATTTCATATGCTTAATAAGTTACGACTTGAGTTTGGATGTTCGGGCTATGTTAATACTTGTGATCATAACGATTTAATTATTAAATTGAGTTTATGGGAACTCAATACTTTTGTTATTGTTAGAATTATATTTTTATTTGTCATAATGGTTTTAAAGTATCGAATTGAGTTTATAGGAACTCAATGCTTTAGTTGTTTCTGAATTATATTTCTATCTTCCTTAATTATTTTAACTATTGAATTGAGTTTATGGGGACTCAATGCTTTAGTTGTTTCTAAATTATCATTTTATTTTTAATTAGATTATTGGTTTAGAGTGGGAAGTATTGTTGGGTCATGATAACCTATAATTATTTGAATATCAGATCTTGTTTGACTTGGTAAGTATACCTTACATGGATAACAATTTACGAGGTAGTGTTAATAGATAGTTAATGAGAAATCATGAGATGATACTAGGACTAATTTTTTTGGGTATTAATGAATTTATGATTATCCATTTATGAGAGTAGTTATTTTCATAGCATTTGATAAAATAATCAGTAAATAATAGAGTGGTGTTGAGCCTTGCTCCTAGACTTGTTTTATGAGAATGATAAGTGATTTTTGTATTTGAAATTGATGTTGTGAACTAATACATTTAGCATGATCTGGTGTCTTGTTATGATTTCCTATGTTGTGTGGTTTAGAGATGTGGTGTCTTGAAGTATGGCAATAGAGGTATTAAGGTAATGTCGTATCTGTGTGGGGGACATAGTATCCCATATAAACTTTTGGAAAGGAATTTTGATTAGTAGAAACTCTGAATGCAGTGTTGATATAAAGAGTAAGCTATTTCAATTAAATCCAACCATTATTAATCTACCTGTATCTCATAAATGTGTACATTAGGAGTTGGACTAATTAGATGATCTTATGTCAATGTAAGGGATTTTTTTTTCTAATGGAGTGGGGCCACTATCTCACAAACTCCCACCATGTGCCTGGAAACTCGCCATGGTGATGCCTCTACAACAAGAGTAAGGTCTCCACGGTGGCCTCATCATGTACGAAACTCCAAGGGTGCGATCGTGGCATCCTATCACTAAAAACTAAGTTTTCACAATCTTTTCTTTATATTAGTGTTCCTAAAGTGCCCTATTACCTTTGGTATAAGGTTTCTGGCTTTATCACTTCTATAAGCTCTTAAAGGACGTTGGGTGATGATGTATTCTTTTGCCCTCTTTTGGACCCAATGACGATCGATATCGAGCATGACATGTTGACTAAATTTTTAAAGTTGAAGCGTCTAGTGTTCTAAGGTTTAGATAGTGAGGATGCTTATGAGTTCATTCAGGATTGTTATGAGAGGCTACATAAGTTGGGAATTATTCCCCAACATGAATTTGAGTTTATGACTTTTTAGCTTCAGGATGAGGAAAAAGTGGTGGAAAGCCTTTGTGTAATTCCAATCATCAGTCTTGCCACCACTTATTTAGGCTCAGTTTTATGTAACATTTATGGAGAAGTGTGTGCCCCGGACATTAAGATGAATCTGTGGCCCTTGAGCAGGGTAGCATGATTATAGTTGCATGTGAGGCAAAGTTCCATGCTTTATCTAGGTATGATACTTAGTTTAGTTGGTGACTATAGAGAAGGAGAGGATTTGGTCATTTGTTAAAGGTCTGAACCATGAGTTGCAAGTTTTATATGTTCATATGGCTGTTGCACGTAAGAATTTCAATAAGGTGACTAATTTTGTAAAGAAGGATGAGGGAGTGAGAAAAGTTGAGCAAGCCAAAGTTTTGGCTAATAGGACCAAAAGCATAGGTAAATTTCAAGGTTCCTACTCTCGGGGTTCAGGTGAGCCGACCATTGAAGCCCGTCTAGTGTAGTCAACCATCCTTGCTTCTACAGGTGGCTATTCTGACAGGCAGGCTATTACTCATAATAGCCAAGGAATTTCTTCTATACTAGGTACTCAACTATCACTTGATTGCAGTTGCTATAGTTGTAATGATCTAGGACATGCGAGAAGGGAGTGTCTCCACTATCATATGACCGACCCTGCACATAAGACTAGAGCTATAGTGCTTGTAGGTATAGGTAATAATAATAGAGAATACCCATAAGGTATGCAAGGAGGAAATCAAAGTGGTTGTGGTGGATGAAGTAATGGTAATGCGGGTAGGTGCACTACAAACTGATAAAGAGGTTACTTATCAGGATGATAGGATCCAGTTTTAAACTTTTTTGGATCAGACAAATGCTAAGGCGTTGGAAGTGATTATAGGTACTATTCTTATCTGCAATCAGATGACTACTATTTTATTTGACCTAAGATCTATTTATTCTTATGTATTGGTAAATTTTTCCCTGGGCTTTTATGCGATTTGTGATGTGCTTTACACATCTATCCATGTTTTCACTCCCATTGGAGAGTATGTTATAGTCACCCATGTTTATCATACTTGCTTTTTTTTATTTGTGGGATTTCAAACTTAGACTAATTATTTGGACATAACTAATTTTGATGTGATCTTAGGCATGACTTGGTTGCCCTACTATCGTGTAAGGCTTAATTGTCATGATAAAATTATAATTCTAGAGATCTCGAGTGGGTAAAGATTAGAGTGGGAAGGGATTTACAATACTAAATCAACTAAAATCATATCATATATTTAGGCTAGGAAAATGGTAGGAAAAGGTTGTGTAGCATAATTGGCTCATGTTAGGGATATTAAGGCAGAGTTCCCTTTTATCAATTCCATTTTGTAATGTGTGAGTTTAAGGAAGTCTTCACTGCAAACTTGCCTGTATGTCTATTGATAGAGATATAGATTTTTGCATTGATTTAAATCTTGTCACTCACCCCATATTTGTTTCTCATTATTGTATTGCCCTAGAAGAGTTAAGGGAACTTATGGTTCAAATCTAGGAACTTCTTGATAAGAGTTTTATCCATCCTAGTGCTTAGTCGTAGGGTACTCTAGTCTTATTTGTTAAGAAAAATAATGGTAATATAAGACTGTGTATAGACTACTAACAGTTAAATAAATTCACTATTTGAAATAATTAACTATTATCTCATATTGATAATCACTTTGACCAGTTGCAAGGTGCATCAATATTTTCATTCATTGATCTTAGATTTGGTATCATTAGCTAAATATCAAGCATGGGGATGTGCCTAAGCCTGCTTTTGGGATCCCGTATGGGCATTACGAATTCTTGGTGATGTATTTTGGTTTGACCAATGCTCTTGCCTCCTTTATGAGATTGGTGATTGGGGTGTTTAAGACATTTTTGGTTTCATTTGTAATTTACTTATTGATGACATTCTAATTTATTTAATGAGTAAGGAAGAGCATGCATACCATTTTCATATTTTTCTGGGTGTCCTAGGGAAACTGAAATTATACGCAAAATTTCTTAAGTGCGAATTTTGGTTGTCTTCTATTTTCTTCTTGGGGTACGTTGTTTTAAAGGAAGGGGTAATGGTGGATCCCCAAAATATAGAAGCTATTAAGATGTGGGTTTGGCCTAGCTCAGTCACTGAGGTGAGAAGTTTTGTTGGGCTTCCTAGTTACTATAGGCAGTTTGTGAAAAACTTTGCTTCTATTGCTATTGATTTAACAAGGTTGACTCAAAAGATGTGTCATTTGTGTGGACTGACAAGTGTAAGGAGAGCTTTCAAAAGATCAAGACTCTTTTGACTACAACTCTGATCCTAATGTTGTTGATTAAAGGTAAGATTTTTATTATATATTATGATGCCTCACATATGGATTTGGGTGATGTGTTGATGCAGAATAAAAATGGCATAGCTTATGCTTCATGGTAGTTAAAGGTGAGTAGTACTTCCCAATACATGACTTTGATCTAGAAGCAATGGTATTTTCTCTATAAATTTGTAGACATTATCTCTATTGGGTTAAGTATGGAGTGTTTACTGACTATCGTAGTCTGCAACATGTCTTCACTTAAAAAGGCTTGAATCTGAGATAGCAAAGGTGGATGGAATTGCTCAAGGTTTATAATGTTACCATCCAATATCTCCTAAGTAAGGCTAATGTGGTGACAGACGCATTGAGCCGAAAACCAATAAGTATAGGTAGCTTGGAATGGTTGAGTGCAGCTTAACAACCATTGGATAGAGAAATTCAAGCATTAGAGACCAAATTCATGAAGTTAGACATCTTAAAAAGGTAGGGGTATTAGTTAGTATTGAATTGCAACCTACCTTTATTGGGGAGATTAAAGACAAGCAATTTCAAAATAAGGATCTGAATTAGATTAGAAGAAAGGTAGTGTTAGGTAAAGTACAAGATGCGACTTTGGATGCACACGGAGTGCTCAGTTTCAAAGAAAGAATATATGTTCCCCAATTAGATGGAAAAATTGAGAGAACATTGTCAAAAGCTCATAGTTTATGATATTGCATTTATTAAGTTGTGAACAAGATATATCAAGATCTAAGATGATTTTATTGGTGGCTTTGTATGAAGAAATATATATCCGCATGTCACGACCCAAGCTAGGCCCTTGGTGTGACATAGAAAATGAGATCCCTGAGGGAACCCCAAACTAGCCATCTTAGCATATCACAAGCATTCATGGATAGTGAGTGAGATACATAAGCAGAAGCTAAGACCTAAACATAGATTTATACTATAAGATCCATACACCATGTCCAACAAGACTCTAAGTAATAGACTAGGCAGGGGCTAAGACAATTCCATTGCGCACCCTCAATGAAATAGAAGACAGTCTCAAGCATAACATGAATACTAGATTATAGTAGGTTCAATTTTCAAAGCATAAGGACTCATCTAATTAGTCTCTAAAGCAAATCTAAATCTAGCCACGAGGGTGAGGAGGAGGATAGTCACTTTGTCTCTACATTATGAAATAATGTAGGCATAAAGTATGCATTAGTAAGTTTGAATATACTAAGTATACGAGCATGCAACACAGTAATATACATACGATACATGGATAAACAATATATGTGTAATGATCCAAAAAATTTCGAACTTCATAATGGTTGCTCAAGGTTAGTGTTAAATTGGTCGTAGTGGAATTTTTGTAGCCATGGGTCATATTTAAGTGGTCGGATTCAAAATGGATCTTTTGGTGAAGTTATGGGGCCGGTTAGGTAGTGTACTTTGAAAGATCATAACTTTTGGTATGGGGTGAACTGTGTGAGCTGCTATATATCAAATTGAAGATCTTTGAGTTATCTTTGAAACTCAACTAGTTTCACTCAATTTAGAGTTTGTATGTGAACGTTATGGCCAAAATAGTGAGACTACCTGTAATTTGAAGGACGATGAGAACAAGGTTCTGGAACTAGGCTAAGGGCTAGACCATGGACTGTTTGGTGGTCCACGGTCCGTGAGGGTGCTCGTGTGGTGGTCCAGTGAGCTCTTGGAGGCCAGGGTACTAGCCAAGGATCAAGTAAAGTCCCACGGACCACCCCACGGTCCGTGAGGGGTCCCGTGAAGTGGGGCAGAACGTTGGGCAAGGTTCGGGATTAGACTCCAGACCAAGTGATTCTCCACAGACCAGTACACAGTCAGTGTGCAACTACACAGTCCGTGAGACCCCCTGTGGAGTGATCCAGAAAGTTCCCCGAGAGTTCAAGCCAAAGTCGAGGCCAAGTGTGGCCTCACGGTCAGCTACATAGGCCGTGTACCAGTAAACGACCACAGTAGCCTTTCGCGTGACACTGTTTCCAGTTAATTAGTCCATTTCATTAATAGTTAATTCGTATTTTAATTAAATCCTAGGCTCCTTTTAGGCTTTCTAAGGTCCCCTAAACCCCCTAAATCAAACCCTAAACCCTTTTCATCCATTCTAACACTCCTCA
>JBCEWC010016079.1:0-13333 GCA_038996855.1 Solanum aculeatissimum | reverse complement strand
TAATGGACATACATATATGCACAATGATCTATTTAAACCAAGACTTTATTATAATAATATAAATAGTCTTTACAAGGTATTCAAAAATACTACAATTCAAGTACATGGTTAATAGTATATCCCAACAATATACATGTAAAATAACAAGTGATTTATATATTGGTTCGAAGCCTTTTCCCTTCTCAAGATTCTTCTTGCTGAAAAAAAAGAACAAATTATTGCGTACACGTATAGATCCACCTCTAAAGTGAAGATTGGTAACCTAAAAAAAGACAAAAAGAAGTAAAAATATAAATTGAAGATTTTATAACCTCTAATCATGAATAATAGTTATAGATATATAACTCCATTATACTATATGCATATGCATATATTTCAACATACAAAATTTATATATGAATGAAATTATAAGAATATGTTGCATTATAGTAACATACAGGATCAACTTTTTCAACATCTCTGGTGAATGCTCTTCCATCGCAATACGCAACCATGACTTTGTTCCAATTGAACAAGTCTGCGTATTTTGCAAATTACATTTAGTTTGAAAAATAATAAAAAATGTATTTTTTTTTATTTGCACCGAGTGTCCGAGTCTCTTAGAGCCCCGACTAATCCCGGGGGTGCACAGACCCTCAGCAAGGAGTTTTCCACAAGTGTACAACGGTTAATTCAGGTTTTACCAGTCCGATGACCCTCAGAAATTGTTTGCACCCAGTGGATTTCGAACTTGAGACCTTGAAAGGGAGCAAATCCCAAAGCTCAATTACTTTTATCAGATTTCACAATAAAACATGATAAACACAATTAACGATGCTAATTAATTAATTAGGTCTTACAGAGGTGAATCATCCAACTTTGAGCACCTTCTCCAAATCCTCTATCCATGTAGTATGTTGGTGGGCTTCCATCCAAGCAGACTGAATGCATGCATCTATATGAGGTTAAAACACTAGAAGACACTTTTCAATTATTAATTATTTTTGTCTCTAGTCTCATTTTATATGACATTGAATTTTCGTCATTCTTACACGTATATACATATAATGTGTATGGGAACATTACATATATATTGGACATTAATGTTATATAGGCAAAATTCATCGACAATCTTAAACTGAGCATATTCACTTAGACATCTCAAATAGCTCTTGTTCATTTTTGCTATATCATGTTGACATATTTTGTTGATATGACAAAAGTGAGTGTGATACACTTCCTAAAGGTGCCTAAGAGCTTATATTAATTACCCATATTTTATTTTATTTTTTCGCTTCTTCTTTTTCATTTATCAAGCCACCATCTCTCATCGATTTTTCAAGCCTAAACTCCTTTAATAGAGGTTCGATTTTTTTGATTCACATCTTTCTCCCGCCATTTTAGTTTTTGACCTTTTGTTTTCATTTTATTGTTTTCTAGAACTACTATGACCGTCCTCCACCTTTTTCACCAGAAAAATAAACATTAACACCCGTATTTTATAGGGATACTTTTAAATATATATAATAAAGTTACTAGTTTACAACAAATATAACCATGCTTTTATTTACATAAAAAATAGTAAAATCATAGAAAGTATATACTGACTAATACGATATCATGACTTTTGAAAATTCATAAAAAATATATTTGACTATACAATATAGTTTACCAATACATGAGTTATACACTGACTATGTATAGTGGTGCACTCAAAAAGTTGAATATAGCTAAACTACACATGATGTATACACTCATTATACATAAAGTATACACTGACTATTCAATCTCGATCAATTCGAAATCACCTCTAAACAGTCTCAAATTTTAGACATGAAATACTCTCAATATTTCAAATGTTTTGATGTATAATTTGCTCAAAACAATTCACTTTTGCAATTCGTCAATTTTTTAAAAAGAAGAAAAAGGCCGAAGCAGCAGCAAGAGAAGAAGATTTATAAAAATTTGGCTTTTTTTTTGGCAATTAAAATGATTGGATGGTTTTTTTGGATAATTAATCCTATTTTATACTTTTCCTCACAGAACAAAAGGAAAAAAAAACAAATTTGAAATAATTTTGTGAAAAAAAAAAAAGACAAACAAATTTGAAAAAGAAAAAACAAAAATTTAAAGTGGGAATAATGTAACCCAAAAAGAAAAATGGTAAATTCACACTTAAATATTGCCAAAGACTCCATTATTTTAACCAAATTCATTTTTATTATTATTAGATGAAATGAAAATACCAATTATTTAATTGTAATAATTTGTCAAGTTTTGATGTTAAAAAAATTATTTTGTCAAATGAATTTTCCACAAGGGATAGAAAGAGTTTAGAGATATGGGACAATGTGCTGGGGATAGAGAGTTTAATTTGGAAAAAAATTGGTGTAGTGGATAAGACAACGCAAGAGAACATTATTTTTTTAATTTTAAACTAAGTTTTAGAACATTATTTTTATTTTGTTTATTAAATAATTTTTTTTATTTAAAATAACTTATGTAATCAATTAATTAGTTGTTTGCCACATCATCAGCAAGTGTAACATACACTCCTGAAAAAAATTATTGATTATTTAAAAGAAATATCAAACACATCTTGAAATCAACATAAACTTCATCCAAATCTAATTTCTCGAAAATATTTAAAACCAATAGCCAAACGCTAATTTATATCATTTAATCTTCTTCAAGATTGAAAATATTCCCATAAACAAAGGTGTGTCAATTTTCCATATAATCATATATTGTGTATGTACAATGTACCTTGTACTACTTTAGAACCTACATAGAATTAAGTCTATTGCCTAATTTTGAGTCTAGGTTAGACTTGAAAGAAATATGAGTCACGTGAGGTTTGGGGGCAATTCGATAATAGATTGGGGGTTGATTTATGAGTTTGATCTTTTGAATTGATACCCAAGTCAATAAGGAGCCTATATGGCTTTACGAAATCTAATTCGGGCGAGTGAAACTCTCAGAATTGATCTTGGCACAAAGAGTTGATTTTATAACGTCATGGTTTAGGGGTATGTTGTGAAATGGAAGTTTGGAATTCAAATCCCGAGTTTCTGACTCTGTGCATTCAATCTCTGAATGTTGATTAAAGGCAAAGCTTCGTCCAAAATAACTTAAATTTTCAACTTGAGACCTTAAATCCACGAAACCAATCCAAATTCATAAATAACAACTCTCCTAGACAAATTACACATTCTAGAATTGATGAAACAGACAGAATTTCATTCTGGAAACTCGTAGCTTTGACTGGTACCAAAAATCACCTTTGAACTACTCAAGCCTTCAAAATTCAAAAACTTTAAAATTTCTTAACCTTTCAAGAAAATTCCAAAATCAGACCCAAAAATAGATCAAACATGACTCAGAACAACTATCGGAAGGATAAAAAGGTATTTTTTCTAAAAAAAATTTAAAATGACCTTCAAGGTCATTACTCTCAAGACTGATTATTAGCTTGACCCCACGTCCCTCCACCTGACCCTGACTCGAGATTTGTCTTGAACCTCATGAGACCCGACCCTAAACTCAGGACCAAAGACCTGAACATCGACCAACAAAAACTTGAGATTCAACTCTCTGTCTAACTTTGATTAGAGATCTAACACGAGACTCGATCCTACCTCTAAATCGACTCAAGTTTAGGATCTAACTCCAGACTCTAGATAGCCCAGGATTCGACCTTACCTAAACTTGAGACCTAACCTGTGACTTGATCCCTAAGTCAACCTTAAAAAAAAAAAATTCAAACCTTGCATCGACCCTTGCCCCTAACCTCAATTGGGGTTCGACCACTAGGTTGACCATTAACCTTTGGCCTAATCTCAATTCCAGATTCGACCCTATCTCGACCCCTACTTGGTACCTAGGATTTGCCCCCATAGACTAAACAAAATTCATAACTTGAGATCCAACCACCGACCAAAATCTAACCTTGACTCAAGACTAAATCCTAACTTAGGATTCAATTCCAACTCAAGACCCAATCACGACCTTGAACCAACTCAAGACTCTACTCCGACTTGAAATTTGACCCCAACTCGTGATTCAACCCTAACCCAAATTGAGATTGAAATTTGACCCCAACTCGTGATTCAACCCTAATATTATGCAATATTTATGAAGATCCGTTTGTGTCCAAATTAGGTATAGTGGTATCATGGCAGCCTCTCAAAGTAGCAGTCCAATTCCTCGGATGCACAACTTTTTTAGATTTCTGATATTTCATCAGGTATGCTATTGTTGTATTTATGAAGACTTGTTTGTGGATATTGGGTTAAGAAAATTTATTGATATCTCTAAAAGGAAATAATATTTAGTCAAATTGGATGGTTGGATTTTTACCTATAAAATGCAAATAAGTTTGGGGAAATTACATATATATATATATACAAAAAAGTAAAAAGTTTTGCTAAAAGAATTAGTCCATGTTTTATTTACATAAAAAATAGTCTCAAATCAGCGAAACTATACATGACTATACAATATAGTTATAGAAAGTATACACTGCAATACAATGAATATTATTTATACATGAGTTATACACTAAATATACATTATGATACATAAATATACACTGACTATACATGCCTATACAATAAGGGTTGAATGTCCAAAATTGTAACAAATAGCCAAAGGTCAGTTGAATGACTACTTTTCGTAATTTAAAAAAATGAGTTATTTTTTGTATAAATAATTTTTCTCAATGACTTATGGGTGTAATTATCCCAATAAGTGTTGTGCAGGGTTGGTCGTTGGGCATGAACTCATATATTGGTTCACCCTATCTTTGACCTGTCAAATTCATTCTAAACCACCTATTTGCCACTCATAGTTCCTGCACTGAGATGTCTGAAGACAAACGAAAATCATTACATCAGTAGATATAAGCGGTGATGGAGTTAATTTTTTTTAGGCATTTAAAATTTTAAGAAATAGACACGTGAATTAATTGAAGGGGGTTTGACATCTATTATATATTACAAAAAATAATTTTTATCATCTCCAAATAGTATAATTTTTTACCGAAAAAAGGTTCAGATGAACCCCTAATTACTATGTGACTAAGCCACTGGATATATGTATTTTAGAATTTATTAAAAAATATGAAACTCAACACAATATATTGCACCCACATAGCTATTTTTTAATTTATTCCCGCATAGCTAGTCAATTTTTTTCAACAATACATCCTTTATCAATACTATACAATACCACACACTAAGGAGTCATTTGGTGTGAGGTACAAGGTATAATAATTCAAGATAAAATGTAAGATTATTTTATCGTGTCTTTGGTTGGAAGTATTTGGTAGTCATGAGATTATCCATTTATACCTTAGTGATGGTATAAGTTATCCCATATATATGGTGAAATAACTTATCATAGAATAACCTATCCTGGAATCAGTGGCGTACGCAGAATTTTGCGTAAGAAGTGTCACCTTTTAAAATAATTATAATACATAATCCATGTATATTATTATATCTTTTCTAAAAAAATAAAATATATAATAATTCTTTTCAATGGTTTTTCTTTTCTTTTTTATGAGGTTGTGGGGGCTTGAACCCGCAACCTTACCTATGGAACTTAGGCACAAAACCAATTAGACTATGCACACTATTTGCTCAAAGAGTGAGCACATGTAGTATTTATCCGCTAATTTCTTTTTGTTTCTTAATTATATATATCAATTTAGCAAAAAAAAAATCCAACGAAGCAGTGTCACGTGACACCCCTTCCACCTTTCTAAATCTACCCCTGCCTGGAATAATTAATCATAGGATAACTTGCTCCCAGCCAAACAACTCCTTGAAACCTCATTATAACAACATGACTTTCTCCAGATTTCTTTTTGTGTTATATTTTACTTCTATATAACAACATTCTACCTATAACATCAGTGACATTCATTATAGCAGTGCACTCTTTGTAAAATTATCAGTCTACAAGTCTTCCGGTGTTACGACGTGGTGCTCTCTTGTGAAGAGCCAAAAACTCTTGGCGTAGGGAGGTTCGGTCCAGTCTGTTCACCTCAATTTGTGCCCTATTTGAGACTAAAGCAAGCGGAGTGACGATCATATTCAAATATTGTGTAATAATATATTGTAAGTAATATATCATGTATAAAATAAAATATTAAATATTTATGATATTCATCGTTAATGTCATTTAGTAAATTTTAAGTATTGACTATCTAAAAGAAAATAATTGTATTTAAATAATGTTCATCAGTTATGGTCACAACTTCATAACGAAAGGCTATTGATGTTTGTCTTTTTTACATTCATACTTACATTTTTTGGTTAAATTGATTGACAAATACATTCCTTCTGTTGGGATATACTATTAACCATGTAATTGTATTATAGTATTTTTGAATCCCTTGTAAAGACTATTTATATTGTTATAATAAAGTCTTGGTTTAAATAGATCATTGTGTATATATGTGTGTCCATTACTAATATTGTAGATGATTTTGTGTATGGAGTGTTTTAACTCATACACGGAAGACTAAAATTGTTGGTTCATATAAGTTATAAATTGATGTTCACGATCAAAGATGAAGTAGGACAAACACCTTGTTGATCGTAGCATAAGATTAGATATAATTTGATCTTGATTATGAGAGTGGTTAAACTCTAACTTCTTGTGCTAACACATTTTGTATGTAGTGAGCGAACCAATCAGAGAAATTTATTTATGTTCTGAATTTTAATAAATAAATTTTCTAGTTCATTGCATGTACTTATACTCTTAATCTTGATATAATTGTTATGATCTATGTGATTTTATTTATTATTTTAATCTATTAAAAGGTGAGACTTTTTCAATGAGTCAATAAAATCTTAGTAGGTTGGATAATGACAAATTGTATTAGTGAAATAATAATTAGTTAATAGAACCGTGTCTCGGTCCCGAGTTGAAAACACCCCTTTATGGTTACTTATAAGTTTTCACGTGAAACCCTGCAACTGGATTTTAATATTCGTCATGTGAAATAAGTTTAGTAAAGTAGTAAATGATTGATTTAGTCAATAAATTAAATTATTTTCAGAAAATTTGATTTATTGATTGGTGTCGGTAATTCTAACGTGGGGAGTTAAAATAAGATGTGATGATGAATTTTGAAATTAAATCGAGGAGTTCAATTACAAACTTTTAGTAGAATAGTTTGTATTTTATTATGATATGATAATTCTTTCAATTATGAAGTATTATCATAATAGGAAGCCTCAATTAATAAGTCTACGGTCCGTACTGCGTCCAATTTATTGATCAATTCTCAAGAATACAAAGAATATTCTGGAAGGAGTTTAAAAACTGATCTTCCATATATTTCATTTTAATGATAAAATATTATTTATTTAAAATGAAATTAAAACCGAATATTAACTCTTAATGGAGATAAAAATATTTTGGACATATTTTGGGATCAATGACTATTGATTTCAATAGTCATTAACTGGCTATAATTAGCCAAAACGTTTCAGCCCTTCACCTTCTTCTCCATCCCTAATATTTGAAAGATAAACAATACTAGCTCCACTTATAGGCTTTTACTGTTTAAAAGAAACACTCAAAATACTTTTAATTTGTAATTTTTTGTAAATAAAAGAAAATTATTGTAATGGTTTGTCCACGTTGTTATGGATAGGTCAACGGGAAAAGAATTTTGACAAAAAACTCTCGAGTGGTAACTCGAAAATTTTGAGTCTAGGTTAGACTTGAAAGAAATCTAAGTCACGTGAGGTTTGGGGCAATTCGATAATAGATTGGGAGTTGTTTGGTTCCGCTCTATCCTAGGTTGACTAAGAGTTGGTTTCAAATTTGACCTGCGACTTGAGTTGGACAGACATCGAGATAAAATAGTAAATAGCGTTGGATGACCACAAACCAACTACCCATTTACTATTTTCGAAGAAATTCAAGTGTTTTTTCTGAAGGGACAACCGGGGATAACCCCATAGCCGTCCTTAACCTAATGCATTCTATTTTTTGTCGTTTGACGGAATATGCCATGAAATACAATAAATAAATATTGAATTTAAACAAATAATTGTGCAAATAAAGAAAATAAATTACTAAATATTACAAAACCAAATAGTTAGTCAAACAAAGTCCTAATCTAGTGGTTAGAACCTGATTAAATCTCCAGCAGAGTCGCCATTTCTGTTTAATGGGGAAAATGCCGATTTTCAAAAAATTGACTTAATCCTTAGAAAAAAAAATCAATTTTAAGAAAATAGAAGAGTCGCCACTTAATTTTTTTAAAGGAAAAATCAAGAAAATCGTTAAAATGATTTTAAAAGATCTAAACAGAAAAAATCTCTTTTAAAATCACAGAGAATGAGTTCGGGTTCAAATTTCCATTTCAAGAAGGTTTTAAACACTTGAAACGACCGCTAAAATGCGGTTATCCGGCGATTAGAAAAAATACTTGACTAACTAAAAACAATTCGATTGAAAATATAGAGGTAATTCAAGTAAAAAAAAAGTTTAAAATAAATGAGATAGTTTACGCTAAAAAAAACAACCTATCGTTTAGAGAGACTTAGATTTTTAAATAGAGGAAAAAGTTTCAAATAAAGAGTCTAAATTTATTTCATTATTTATTTATTCGTTTATAAAAAAAAAGTTGAAATATTTTTTAGTAAAGAGAGCAAATATATTTTTTCTTTTTTTTTTATTTCATTTTTTATTGTATTCTTGACAAGAAAAGATAGTAAACCACAAGTATTCTAAAAGAAGAAAAAAAAATTTGTAAAAAAAGTTTGTTGAAATTTTAAACAAAGGTTTTGAAATTTCAACGAGAATATTATCTATCAAAATATTGTAAATTATCATTATTATTTTTTAAGAAGAGAAATAAAATAACGAGTAGTCAGAATATTAAAAATACTTAAAGAAAAACTCGTTAGAATTTCGAAGGACTTGAAAATTTTAAATTCAACTATTTTTTAGAAAGACACAATAATTAGTTAATTTGAACTAAAAAAAAGTATTTTTCACAAAAACAAAAAGAGTAAATAAGATAAACAACTTTAACATAAATGATTTGTCGTTTGAGAAATTTAATTAAGTTAACAAAAGACAAAGAAAAGAGTTAGTATACAAATCAACATAAACAATAAACAAGATAATGTATATACGAAGAAAAGGAGTTGAAGGATTTGGGCCTTTAGCCCCAAAAAATCTGCTGCATATTTGGACTTTTAAACTCCATTTCCTGTAGTATCACACTTCTGTATATAAGTATGTGTATACGGGTATATACAACCACTTTTACACCATCGAAAGGCCTGCAACCAGCTCCCTATGACCTATTCGGGCCTTCACGGCTCCGAGGAATGCGATGAGGGAGTCCTGAAGGACTCGGGGAGATGCATGAATACGAAAGAAAATAGATTAGGGAAATGAAAATTAGTAAAATCTACAATCCAATAACTTGAAACCAAAATCGAAATATCAATACACAAAATTCATGAATTAGCAACTAAAAAATGAAAGCATAAAATCCTTTAGCTTTGAAATCAAAAATCAACAACCCGTCTTAAAACTAAAAAAAAACACACACATGGAATTTGTTAATCTTGAAACTAAGATTTCACAAATAAAATTTGTTAACTTGAAGCTAGAAATCAACACATAAACCTATATCTTTGAAACCAAGATTAGCATTCAAACCCATTAACTTTGAAATCAATATTCAACATTATTACTTTTGAAACTAAAGAAAAACCAACATATAACTCAAATCTTGAAACTAAAAACCAATATATATATAAAATTCATATTTTTGAAACTAGAGATTAAGATATAAACTCAAAATCTTTGAAACTAAATTCAACTCATGAACCCAATATTTTGGACAAAATCAAAATCACCAAGTGACACTCATCAACTTGAACTAAAGAAAAGACAAGCATATACAATCCATTAGTTTGGGACTAATAGAAAACATCAAGTAAACATGTGAGGTTTCTATTAGTTCCAAACTAATGATTGATTTTAGTTTCAAAGTTAATGGGTTTGAATGTTAATCTTGTTTTCAAAGACATAGGTTTAGGTGTTGATTTCTAGCTTCAAGTCAATAAATTTTATATAATTGAATCTTAGTTTCAAGATTAATGAATTTCATGTGGTGATGTTTTAGTTTTAAGACGGGTTGTTGATTTTTGATCTCAAAGCTAAAAGAGTTTATGCTTTCATTTTTTAGTTGCTAATTCATGAACTTTATGTGTTAATTTTTTAATTTTTGGTTTCAAGTTATTGGGTTGTGAATTTAAAATAATTTTTGGATTCCTAATCTACTTTCTTTTCGTTCTTATGCATCTCTCCGAGTTCTTCGGAACTCTGTCATTGCATTTATTGGGCCGTGAAAGCGCAAATGGGTCATAGGGAGGCTGATTACAGATTTTTCTGCAGCAAAGGAGTTCCATATACACTGATATACGCTGATATACAGAAGATGTATACGGAGTGAAGTAGGCTAAAAAGTCAAATATGTTGCAGGAAGTGGTCCAGGGAACTGATTTGCTGATGTTATTGAAAATAATAGCAACACGCAGGTGGAAGAGCAGCTATATACACTAATATACAGTGTATATACCCTGGTGGTATACCAACTTAGAAGGGCAAATATAAGCCCCAAAGCTGCAGAGAAAGGCCCAAGTCCTGGCCCAGGTGTACAGAACCAGACTTGGGCCCAATTTACTTTCCCTTTTCTCTTATTATTGTTTATATGTGATATATATACTAATTTTATGCTAACATTATTTAATTTATATAGCTAATTTAATTAAATTTCCCAAACGACAAACTATTTATGTCAAAAAAATTTAATTGTTTATCTTATTATTCATTTTCGAGATTTTTTCTTAGTTCAAATTGTTCAATTATTGATTTCCTTTTAAAATGGTTGGGTTTAAAAATTCCAAGTCTTTCGAAACTTTAACAAATTTTTTAAAAGTATTTTCAATATTCCGATTACTTGTTACTTCTCTTTTTCTTAAAATAATAATAAGAAGAATAAAAAATGAAATAAAATGTATAATATTTTAAATAAACGATAATAATATTCGCTTTGGAAATTCAAATACTCCTTAAATTTTCGACAACATATCTCCTTTGAAAATTATTTTCTTTTGTTAGAATATTTAGGTTATTCATTATCTTTCTCTCAAAAATATGAAAAAATAAAATGTGCATCTCTTCTTTATTCCAAGTATTCCAAGTCCTTTTTTTTTTCTTTTCAGAAAATAAATAAATAGATTTTTATTTGAATAAGTTTTAAATATCTTTAGTCTTAGATTATTTTCGAAAGTTAGTCAAATATTTTTCTAATCGTCGGATAACCGTGCATTAGCGGCCGTTTCAAGTGTTTAAAAACCTTCTTGAAATGGAAACTTGAACTCGAACTCGTTTCTTTGGGATTTTTAAAAAGATTTTTCTGTTTAGGTCTTTTTTTAAAGCAATTTTAACGGTTTTCTTAATTTTTCCTTAATAAAATTAAGTGACGACTCTTCTATTTTCTTAAAATTGATTTTTTCTCTAAAGTCTAAATCGATTTTTTTGAAAGCCGACATTTTTCCGTTAAACAATGAAAAAAATAAATAAATATTGTGTATGCGAATAATTTTTTGTTAGGGAAGAAGCAAAAATACAACGTCATCTTTTGGGAAAAATAAAAAGTTAAGATAATTATGAGAAGTTTGAAATATTCTCACATAAAAGGATTACTAGTATATATGCCCGCGCGATGCGCAGATATATACACAAAAAAACTAATCCATTATAAAATATGTAAAGTAGGGAATCTAAAAGTACTTTTTATTATACAATATTAATTTTGGTATATTAAAATCAATATTAGGACTATAAAATATTGGACCACCAAAATTAATATTTAGGACTACTAAATATATGCAAAATATATAGGGTTAACCTAAAAATGACTTGATTTTATCACACATATAACAGAAAAATAAAATAATGTGTTGAAATTCACCAACAAATCATTTTCAGTAGGAATTTTAAATTCATTTTATATAAGATTCTAAGTAATTGCAATTAAGTATTCTTTTTACATCCACTTACATGAACTTGTATGTTTTCTCAACCTTGATTCTTATGCTAGAAACTTGAATCCAACAAATAAAATTCATGTTATCATCAAGACTCATGATTGCATAATTTCATAAAAATAACTTTGTTTACACTTAGTTGTATTGTTGGCCTTCATGATTAAACAAAAGCGCTTACAATAAATTTATTTAAACATGATAGTTATTAAGCAAAATCATTAAAAAATATGCTAGTGCTAACTTTATTTAAACTTATTGCATTACTTCATGATATATAATTATCAATATGTTGCAAAAAAACATAATCAAAATCTTCAACCAAGACTAACTTCATAATTTATATGGCATACAACAAATTACATAAAATAAGAGATGATATATCATTACATTTGACATTATAGGCCAAAGAGGATAGATTGTCAAATTATGTTGAGTGAGCATACCTTTAAAATCTTATTTTTATTTTTTACCGCAATTATATTAGACTGCTAACTTATCATATTAATCATATAATTATTATTCCTTAAGTATTTACGTGGTGATCAAGTAAATAATACAAAAATAAAATTAATTATGAATAGATTTTTTTTATCAATGATGAATGTTTATTCACTCTGTGTACTACTTAATATAATTCTAAACCTGCATAAATATTTTTAAAGTCTCCATACTTCAATTGAAAGGTGATCATAGATTCATTTTAACACTAATAATTCGTAAATCATAATTTTTTATTATCACATGCATCATAATAATTTAGCTCTTGGAATGCTTAAGTATTGACCACATACACAATATGTGGCAAGAATAATTATCAGTATGTATGGCCAAGTAAACTCTTTACTTATTACTAAAGAGCAAGCTTCCACATAAATTATTGAAAAAGTTAATTTTAAAGCTATGTAAAAAATAGTAGGGGGCAATAGTCTCTATTGATCATATTTGGAATGATTCATCCTCAATTTCTCCACGTTATGATATATCAATAGTCTCTATCATAGTTACTATATCTTGTTCATTTCAAGTCTCTTCTCAGAGTTGACTTCATTTCATTAATACAAATTTTTGAGCAACACCTTCATAATTTTGATCTTAAATTATGTATGTTATTGCCACAAAATGAATCACAATTAATCAAAGATGATATAAACAGATAAGCAATTAGAAATCAAAATTCATATACTTCTCTTCAAAAACTGCTAGAAAATTGAAGAGTTTACCTAGCAAATCTTAATTGAAGTTACTTGTGAAAA
>JBCEWC010016078.1:0-13334 GCA_038996855.1 Solanum aculeatissimum | reverse complement strand
TTTAAACTTTAATCCCTTGATATTAACACCTATTTTCAGCCTTATTACCCTCAGGTTCTAGCCAGAGTCACATATTCTTTATACAACATGCCATGATCTTCCTAGTTTGACTTAAAACTTTTATACACTTGCTCATCTTAAGAATTAGACATAAATCTAGCCCTCCAATCTTAAATTTAATCACTTCAAAAAATAATTGGTGCTCCTTTGACCAAGCCATATCATGTCCTATATACATAGTACTAGTACACGTGAAATGCGGGGTGTTACACACCCCATGGCCCATGAGACCTCAAACAGTCAGTGAAGGTGGCCGTCAAGTGGGGAAGAGAGCTGGCCAACTTGTGGGTTGATTCTTGGGCCAAGTTTAGCTCCACGGACAATTACATGGTCTTTGTGAAGCCACAAAGTCCGTGAACCCCCTCGTCAAGTGGTCAAGAAAGTCCTTCGAGAGTTTGTATTGCAAATTGGCTAAGGCATGGTAGACGGTCATTTGTACGGACCGTGTGAGTGTTAGACGGTCACTGTACCTCCACCGTGTGACCCTGTGTGAAAGTTAAATGTCCGTTTCATTAATGGTATTTTCATGATTTAATTAATCGCTAGGCCCCTTTTAGGCATCCTAAGGTCCCCTAAACCCCCTTGAAATAACCCTAAATTCTTTTCATCCATTCTAAGCCTCCTCATCACACTTTGAAAAATCCTAAATCCTCTTGACCTCCATTGTTGAAGCTTGAAGAAATTTGGGGAAGACAATATTTGCTTGCTGGATTTTTCAATTCCTTGGGTCTATTGAAGGTATGTGGGATTTGATTCAAGGATTTTCTACCATCCTTGAAGACCCAAGAACCCTAACCTTTAATTTTTGATTTTTAGTTTCTTCCAGTTATGGGTTCTTCCAATTTTGAAGTAATTAGTTGATTGGGTTTATGTGTTGTAGATTGTAGGTAATTTAATCATGTTTTAAGCTTGAAATTTATGAATGTTCATGAAAACTCTTGAAGGATCAATGTGCATGTCCCTTTATGATTTAATTAAGCATGGGTAAATTACATTATGCTTTAATTATGGCTTTTCACATGATTTATGATGAATTACCTTTCAAATTGTGAAAGTAAGTTTGATTTTCATTACCCATGTTCTTGCTCCTCATTCATGGCATATGCATGGATTATTGATATATTGAAATTCTTAAAGATACTCTTGACACGATTTGATATGATAAGGCTTGTGATCACATAGGCTCTTGGCATGGCTCTTTGAGCATATTGGGTGCTAGCACCACCATGACATGTTTTGAATGCTTGATATGATAAGCTATGTAGATGGGCTACTCTTATTGCATTGACATGAAATGATCATAAAACTTTTTGGAAACTTTTGATGGCCTTTGGCCTAAGCATGAATATGATTTTTTGACAATGGTTTTGCTTTGACTAATGATGCATGATTTGAAAAGAATGTAAGTCTTCCAATTCGATATTGCATGTATATATACGTACTTCCATGGGATGAGACTTAGTACCGAGGGATTAGAGGCGGGTGGACTATCTCCACAGGGTCCATACTCCTTTCCGTCAAACTATGTGCCACCATGGGTTATCTCCCTAGATAGGGATTGGCATGTCATGTTTCCCTTGTTTCAAGGGTGACTAGGGTACTACTTGGCAAGTAGTCCAGATCCGGGTAGTGGCTCACTCGGTCTTACATGTTGTCGGTTGAGGTTACATTTTCTCTATATATATTGATCATAGGATTGCACTTCATGCGTCATGGCATAGCATCTTGTTATATTATTCTTTGGCTACGTGCACTTCTTTCGTACCACTTGGCCCCTTGTCATGTTACGTGGTCATACTATATTGTCATATGCATTGCATGCCCGCATATTAGTGTTTAATTGTGCTAACCCATATTCTTTGTCTACATGTTCTAAACATGTAGGGACCGAAGACGATATCTACATCCTATCGGACGATGCTTGATCATCTTGTGAAGACTTTGCTAGTAGTTAGCCCTTTTGTTCAAGGGCAATAGCCACCGTCTATCTTACCTAGTTTTATTATGTCTTTTACTTACTTATGTTTTGAGAGTGAGCCTCAAACTTTATCGAGGCCCCGCTTGATCCATGTAGAGGCTTGTTGGACAAATTTATACTCTTGTACGTTGACTTGATATGTTAAACATTTTTGTTATTTAATACTATGCTATTTGGTCTTGATTATGAGAATTGTCTTATATTATGCTTATGACTTGAATGTTGGAGGATATGAATGACTATGTTCATTTGTTGAAGGTCCCATAATCCCGGTGTGCCCCCATAGTGGAATCCTACTTGCACGTCCCCTTAGAGATAATTGTTACGTGTTATGTGGATCCATGCTTATCTCATTCCCGACAATATCCCCATAGGGTGAGTCCCAAGTCCTGATTCTCTTAGAGTTTTATGTGTTATGTGTATAGCTTCCGCACTTCCGAACCGATGATGTGTGTGAAGATGCTATGATGGCTTGATCGAGTACTTTCGGGTTCTCCTTCGGCATGTCACATCTAGGCCCCTTATCCGGGTCGTGACAGGCTCACGTACCCTGAGCCCTACCTTGTGGCTAGACTTGGTTCATGTGCTGACTTGAAATCTTAGAAAACGTTTTGGATCACCCCACGATAGAACTCACGGTCCGTGAAGTTAAACATGGATTGTACACTGGTCTGTGGAGCCTTACTTAGCCCAGAGTCCTGGCCTTGGGTTCTCATGAGTCTCTGGGCCACTCCACTGAGGCCTTCACGGACCGTGAGGCACCACACGAACCGTCAAGTGGTTTGTGCTGCCTTACTTAGTTCCGGCCATGGTCCATCACTTAGCCCCACTTTTTGGATCAACCCACGAATGCCTCTCATGTATCGTGAGCCTTCCCATGGCTTGTGGCCCCTCCCGTATGGACTTGCCTTAGCCAACTTTAGCCCTCCCTTTCCAAAATACTTAGTCTATGAATAGTCCTACCGAAACAGTCATAACTTCCACATACAAACTCTGATTTGAGTAAAACCAATTGCGTGCGAAGATAACTCAAAGAGCTTCATTTTGATAGGTCATAGACCACACAGATTACCTCATACCAAAAGGTGTAGCAATTCAAAGTCAGTCCTTTTACACGGTTCTATACAAACTCAACTAACCCGATTCCTTTGAATATGACCATCAAATAGAACCTATAATCCTCACTACACAACCATAACAAGTTTAAAATGGAACTTGACCCACTAGTACAAAGTTCAAAAAATTTCTGGTCGTTACAGGACACACCAAATCAGTTGACTACGACAAACCCTCAACAGTGCGCCTGTTGATGATCTTTACTACCTGTATCTGTATCATTAATGATACAGGACCAAATCGATATCAGTGCATGAAATATATGAGTATGTAAAATAACTTGATGAAATAGTCATAGGTGGAAAAATAATCAAAGAAGAAATACTCAATCAAAATGTCAAATGTCCATCTAAAGCAAGAGTAATGAGTAGACAATGACAAATCAACATAAAGTCAATCAGAGTTCTATTAGTTTTGGAACTATCTGAGAGTTTCTCTAATCCGATAATAACTACTTATGAGCCAGTAATTATACAATAATATCATTGATGTTGACACAACCATTCAGTACTTGCAAGGGTAAAGAAAGAATCGACCCTTAATGGATCCAATCAATCAAGTCCTCTATTCTTTCAAGGACCTATCAAGAGGAAATACTCGACTTAATAGTTTCAATCCTCACCTACATTTGGGGACGCAGTTATTGAGTTTGAGTTGGACATACTTTTACTTAATTCGGTGCTCGATACTACTCCTAAAACTCAATGGTCATAAAACAATCAGTTCCAATCAACAAATTAGTGAGTCTCTTGATAGACTCTTTCATCTCATCTGTTCTATCAAATCCATCTTTTAAAAATTTGACAAACAATCTCATTAACCTTTCAAGAGTGAATTGGATAATCATGTAGGAGGATTTTCAATTTTGACCAATATTTAGAGTTCAAATTTTGAAGACTCACAGGACCATTAAGTTTTATCAACCTATCATCTTGCTAAACATCACTTCCCTTACAACATTTTCCTAAGTGTAATTTTTTGCACTTACCACATGGTGTTTTACCCTTTGAACCTTGAGCCACACTAGTTTATGACTAAGACCCTTAGGCTCTGAGATTTTGAGACTTTTTTTCATTCTAATTTCTGGGTACCGGTGCACTGGCATATAATGGTGTTGGCCCGGACTGAACCTTGCTACCATTTTTGTTTCCTCTCTTCCCAACCTCATGGCTAAATTTTTTGGCCCTCTTATTCTTGATCTTCTCGTTATCTGGTTGCCTCTCCTCCTCTACTTATTGTACATAGATCATCAGTCTGCCTATGTCCATGTCGCTCATAAGCATAGCTCCTCTCTCATCTTTCTTTGTCCACTTGTTCAACCCATCAACATACAAACCCATCATGCTTCTCATATATGCGACCATCTTAGCAGCATAGCGACACAGCTGCATGAACTTAAGACCATCCTCCTTTAGTGTCATCGAACCCTATTTCAGATTCAAAAACTCTTTTACCTTGGCCTCCCTCAGCTCTCTCGTAAAGAATCACCCCAATAAAGCTTCCTCAAACACTGTCCAAGTCAGAACTGGGCTCCCTCTCCTCTGTTCTTCTTTCAATGGCCGTACCACGGTCCTGCAACACCTTTGAGCTAGTAGGCAGCCAACTCAACCCTATCATCGTCGATCACATGCATTACCTGGAACATTTTATGTAGCTTATCAATATAGTTCTCACGATCTTCATTGGGTGTAGACCCTGTGAACTCAGGCAGGTTCATCCTCAAGAACTCCCAAACCTTGGATATGTCTAGAGCATTCTGTCGGCAAGCTCCTTGTCTAGAAACTAGTGCTTTCACATCTTGGGCCAAAGTCTTGATGGCCTAGTGAAACTCAGCATTATAGATATCAGCCTGTGGTGGTTTTTCAGGGACCAGTGGGCCTATGGGTTCATCCTAATTTTGGGGCTCAGGTTGATTAGCATTCTACCAAGTCGGACACCCTCTTCCTCTAGTAACACTTCTTGGAGGCATGATTACAATTCTACAAATGTGTAGCACACGAATTAGAAAAGAGCTTTCATAAAGTTTAAGTTTATCACACGAATCAGAATATAAAGAAGTGTAAGCATTCCTAATGTCTCATAGCCTCATGCTTATAAAACGTGGTGCATAACACACCCTTAAACAAGACTCTACTGGACACGGCTTCATAGACTCCCTAGGACAATTGAACTTTCTGCTCTGATACAAAAATTTTCATGCCCCAAGAGGGTACCCTAGATGTGGCCGGCACTCAGAGACTATAACTAGACCCTGAGTGAACCACTTGGCCTTATCACAGTCATTTAATCATAAATATAGCAGAAGACATAAGATAAATATCGAGGTAGGCAATCTTATTTAAATGTAGTCAAAACACATCTACAAGGCAGTGTGAAATAACTCGTCCAATAACATCCAAATTATCAATCCCAAAATCTAGTCTATCAAGCCTCTATATAACTTTCTCTGTGGTACCATGACAGGCCATGACAACCTTAATCAAAGAAAATAAAATTCTAACTCAAGCTAGATGATAGTGTAAATGAGCATCCTCAGGAAGCAAGGGAGGACTTACCAAATCTACTAACTGTGACAGATCCTCAAAGGTGGGCCTATTGATGATGTTTACTACCTGTATTTACATCATTAATGATGTAGGCCGAAATAGATGTCAGTATATGGAATGTACAAGTATGTAAAATAGCTAAATGAAATAGACATAGTTAGAATAATAATAAACGTAGAAATACTCAATCAAAATGTCAAATGTCTATCTAAAGCAAGAGTAAAGAGTAGACAATGACAAATCAACATAAATCCAATTAGAGTTCTATTAGTATAAGACCTATCTGGGGATTTCTATTATCCAACAAGAACCACTTATGAGCCAGTGATTGAATAATAATTTCATTGATGTTTCCACAATCGTTCAGTACTTGTCAGGTTAAAGAATGAATTGATCGCTAATGGATCCAATCAATCAAGTCCTCTATTATTTCAGGGACCTATCAAGAGGAAACATCTTACTTAAAGGTTTCAATCCTTACCTAAGTTTGGTGATGTAGTTATTGAGTTCGAGTTGGACTTACTCTTCCTAAATTCAATGCTTGATACACCTCCCAAAACTCAATGATCATAAATAATTAGTTCCAATTAACAAATCAATGAGTCCCTTAATGGACTCTTTCAGCTCATTGACAAATCAATCCCATTAACCTTTCAAGAGTGAATTGGACAATCATGTAGGAGGCCTTTCAATTTTGACCAATATTTAGAGTTCAAATTTTGAAGACTCACAGGACTATCAAGTTCTATCAACTTGTCATCTTGCTCAACCACAATCACCATCACAATCACAATCACACTCATGTTGTCAAGGCTCTAGACTCAATCCCTAGGTTCATTCATGCAATCTTTTATTAAGTAATATATAGGGTTTGTGAAATAAATCATGTAAAAGTACTTCGTCGGAAAATCAAGTTTATGATGCTCATCAACATATGAAAATACATAGAATGAATATAATTTATAAGAAAACATGCATGAGACTCAATACTTTCAGCTTCCAATCTATCTTAATCAAGGGTGCACATGGAAGAACAATTTCATGTTTTAGTTTAGCCTTACATACCTGGAATTACGAAGAACGATCAAGTCTTTAATGATCCTCAAGCTTGGCTCAAAAACCTTGTTTCTTATCCCTCTTTCTATACTCTCAAGATTTTCTAAGTGTATAATGAGGAATAATACATCTACGGTACTGATATGGGACATATATTAAGTCCAAAATGTCATAGGTTTTAATTACAAAGGGTAGAGAAGGATGAAAATACCCTTCTTAAAACTGTTGAATGGAACCACGAGACCCCGCTTACAGATCGTGGACACTTACGACCATAAGTGGACTCTCTTAAATGAGGGTGTCCCAAGTTTGGGTTACTATAAATTAGATATAGGGTTTCACGAAACCCTTTCTACGGGTCGTAGGTCGAGTTATGAGTCATCTGATAACTCATGGTTCGAGGTTCAGAAATTTTAATTTTTAGGGCTTCAACTTATGAACCCAATCATATAGGTCGTAACTAGGATGACGGGTCATCTGATAACCCATCATTCAATGTCCGTAAAAGTTGATTTTTGGAACCATTAAGCTACGAAATATGATCTACTGGTCGTGGAATGGTATATGGTGCGTACACTAACTCGTACATGGGACTCATACTTGGGAAAAGTCTCACTAAGTCACAGGGGAATCCATGAGCATCATCTACGGGCCATAGATGACCTTCATGATTTTCTTCCAGTTAATTTTCTAATTCATATTTTCAGCTTCTCCTGGCATTTACAAAAGATTAGGTGGAATGAATTAGGGGGTGTTAAATAACATTAACAAAAGAAGCTTCCTCTTAATAAGTTTATTGTTTGTGAAGTTCATCCCACATCTATTTCTCAAGTTTGTTTGTAAGAATATATTATATGAATCTATCAAAGTGCAAATTATTCTATGAAGGAATTTTTCACACCTACATTTTTATCTACTTAAATGTGATCTTTCGATAGCGATTGCTTGGTAATTAATTTTTTGTTGATAGTAATTCTCTGATGAAATGTAATTAGTGTAAATTGGAGATGTTTATCTATAATATATACTCCAAGTACATGACTTGGAGACACTATAATTTTTCTGTTGTTTTTTGTGTTATCTTTTTGAGAGTTTATTTCTTACCAATTATTTTTGGGCAAGTTTGCTGTGGATGGATATATCATTGAATATTCTCCAAAATAGAATAGTTAGTGAAGAATCTTCAACAGTACTTGAATATTCCCAAAATTGAATAGTTAGTGAAAAATGCTTCAATAGTACTTAAGCTTTGCATTAGTAGTAGCATAGTAACTTATTGATCTTTTCACAGTTATGTCATATATCTATATATCACTGTTCTTAAGAATTTAGCAGGGGACAAGTGCAACGCACGTGTGCAGGGCTAGTAACATAGAAATTTGGTAGACATATCGATGATTATTTAGAATTCATCTGCTCAACATTTGACATAAATGAAAGATTGAAAAAAATGAAAGCTGATACATTCAACTTTCATAGGAGTCTACTATATTCTTTCGTGTAACAGTAGTTATTCAAAACTATGCTACAATTATTTTGCTACTATTTCACAATAAAATGTATTTTATGAATCGACATGAATAAGATTTACTATATTGTTTCATGTTAAATTGTTTATTTAGCATTTTCTATAATTAAGTTTTTTAAAAAGAGTTTTTTTAAAAATTTGAAACAATGAAGCATAAATATATCACTATTATTTTGCAAGAATATGCACTTTGAGACTTTGTACACACATGCAACACATGTGTCATGAGATACAATTATTATTGGTCATCTTTATAGGTTCGGGAAAACAAGTAATGTTAGGACCATCCACATTCAACATTCATAGAAGGATCAATAATATTCTTTCATGTAAATTTAGTTATTCAATGGTGATGCTAAATAGTATCTGATAATTTGTATTATCAGACAAGACATACATGTGCAGTGAAACTAACATAAATTTAATTAGGTGAAAATAGGTTGATTTTATTGGAGTCAAGAAAGTGAGAAAATTACTAAGAGGAAATTTTAAAATTTTACATAATTTGTATGCCCTGAAAGGGAAAAATCAACTAGAGGTTAATGTTTTATAGGAATCATATTATAATTTTTCCTATTATAAAAATGTAGCATAGACCAGACGCTAACTTTAGATTTATAAATTTTGTTACTATTTGTAGTCCTGTGAATTAGCATTCTGAAGAAGGAACCAAAGAGTTATAAAATCCAAAGTAGAGAGACTAGCAGTGCCACCCAAACTCTTCATTCTTGAGCCAATTTATCCCAAATTATTTATTTCTCTCAAATATGAGTTCTAGAGCAAGAAAGGAGATGTTAAGCCTTGCAATGAACCAACAAAGAAGAAAGTTATCTCCAAAATATCTGGGGTTGATGAGAGAAATGTAGGTGTCTGAGATTTGGGCTACGACTCTGATCAAAATAACGGATGGATTGTGTGTGCTAGGAAGTCCAAGAACAATGACAGATGTGGCAGTGCTAGAAAGAAGCAATGGGTTCCTCAAAATCCCATTTCAAAATCTTGGGGACATCCAGATGTTATTAGGAAATTGGGATTGCATAAAAATGTTGGATCATCCAATTCCCCTATTTTTGATGATGATATGGCCTGTGAATTTGATGGGGGGGGGGGGGGGAAATGAATTGGCTTTTTCTTATGCTGACAGTGATGAAGATAGATGTCTGAGTCGCAATGACTTTGATGTGAAAGAAAAGAGTTATGGGGAGCGCAAGAAAAGTCATTGGATTAAGAAATTTTTTGAATGTCTTGATTGTTGGCTATTACTAAGATTAATGATCCTGAACGACAGTGGCACTGCCCTACCTGCAAATGTGGTCCAGGTGTGATTTCGTGGTATACAGTGTTGCAAGTATAGGTGTAGAACTTGTACTATCTATAGATTTGCCTAATGTAGAACCCAATTTGCAGACTTGTTTCAATGAATAAAAAGCAAATAAAAACACAAAGTTTTATCGTGGAAAATACCCAGCTCACAAAGGTTAAATAAACCACGACTTGTACCACTCAAGATTTCTCCCCAACTTCACTAAATCAAATGAGCCTCGACAAAAGATAACAATCCCTAGTAATCTAAGAAAAAACAAACTTTAAAACTTCCTAACTACACACAAATCTCCCAAAGTTTATGTTCCCCAGGTCTTCGACTTGCCCTCAACTTGAAGACGATACCTAACTTCGGTTTATAAATCATTGAACTAGCACAATACAATAAGACTCGATAAAAGGAAAGAATTCCTAAGCTAAGACACAACAAGAACCAGCTTTTTCACTTGTTTCTTCACTTCACTACACTCCAAGTGATCACTCTGTTTTTTGCACTCTCATTTTCGTGTGTTGCATTCTCAATCTCCACTCTATTTAAATCAGACTCCTGAGGAGTTTTTCTCTAGGTCAAACTCCTCATGTGCCTTCACTCTTTTTGTGGTAGAATTATTCATCATGTAGGACTCCTTCTTGATACCAACTCTTTTTTTCACGTGTGGTTGTTTCTTTATCTTCCTACTTTTGTGTTGCGATCCTATCTCCAGGAGCATTAATCATTCCGTAACTTCTAGTCTATTGTCCACTCCTCTTTGAGCCTGTGCAATAAAGAATCTAACTGATGAACATGTTTCATAGTCCTTTTTACATCATCAAAACTTCATTGACTCAATATATTCCCCCTTTTTTATGATGATAAACTTCCTTGATCATTGCATCCTGACATTTTTACCTGCAACTACTAAGAAGAACACTATAGAATGAAACAGGTTAAACAATGGTTATAAACATTGCATAACTCAGAGATACCTCCTCCTCTTTTGGTATCATCAAAAAGAGGTTTCCACAATAGATAAACCAAAATATGAGAACCATAATTCAAGGTCTCAAGGGCTATCACCAAGAAAATAGAGTAAGGCAAGTGAAACACTAATATGCATTAAGGATAGCAGACACATAGTTAATTCTTCATAAAAGACCAACCCAAAGGGTGAAAATAACCAGAGAATAACAGTCAAGTGTCTTAAAGCATTGGAAGTAGAATTAGGTACCCAAAAAAATCATCCAAGAAACAGGTTATGCAGGAGGGGTAGAGGGAATCAACAAAGAAAACTTGTGTACAATTTCAGAATGGGCAGCATGTTCCTTGTGCAGAGTGTCCTCTAGCTCAAAGATCCTAGACAATAAAGCACTATGCTCCTGTGAAAACTCTTGATGTGCAAAGGTTAACTCAGCAGTCTTGGCATCCGGAACAGTTTGGAGGGGATGACGCAGGGTGCTAGTGCGCTGCATTGAACCAGGTAAGGCAGCGTAGTTCACCTGACCTAACATATCCTTTGTAGTTTGCATGGTCTAAACTTGAACTGGAATAAAATAGGCCTAAAACATCTGAGATAGCCAAAAACCAAAGGGTAAAGTAAGCCCATGGTTTTACCGAGTAAGGATGCGCTGCATATGTTTAAGTATCAGGCTAGGCAGGTTGATAGGAACATCACTGTCTAACAGTTCCATCAATGTTAGATCAAAGAAACAAGCCTCAGACCTTCGTTTCTTTCTTGGAATAAGAACCTAGTACACCACATCAAAGTATAGCTTGTGAAGAGAGGACATCTCTCATCTAAGAACCCGTCTGTGTTGAGATAAAGTGGGATAAGCTAAACACTTTGTTGAGATTTCAAGAGCGGAGGCCAAATTTTCTATAGGTGGTTACTCATGATAAACATAGCGATCCCAACCAACAATAGGAATCCCCATGATTTGTGCAATGTCTTCAGTGCCAAGATTAATGGATTGTCCCATCACAGTAATAATAAAGATAGAATCATGAACAATCCCCCATCCATAGAACTCATACATTTCAGGTTTTACAAACTTTTGCTAAGTATCCCCTAGTAACAACAACCCAGTCCTACCTTGAAACTCTAATTTGGATAAGAGAATGTCCATGTCATATCCCCCAAACCCAGTAATCATATGTCCCTAAATGAGGGAGCATGTTTGGAAGTGAATAAGAGAAAGAAAAATTGGGTCAGAGCTGTCAACATTTGGCTGGTTAGGGTCACTCTCAGTTTCAGAGTTGTTTGAAGGACCAGGTGTAGAAACTTATTTCTTTTTACAAGAGGAAGCCCTAGTCCTAGGAGGTGACTTGATGGTAGAAGAGGAAGAGGGTTTCTTAGGAGGAGTGATAGGATTAGTACAAGGAGGTTTAGGAATGATATTCTTACGCATAACATCATGACGGACCCTCCTTAGTAACAGGTCACCTTAGGAAGAAGAACCAGAGTTTGCTTTACATTTCTTTCTCTATTGTAGGGCCTATTCAAGAGCAACATTGTCACGCCGAAAATCCAATTAAGGCGGACTAGCACCCGCTGCCGATAAGGCTAAGGAGAACCAACCTGTAATCACACTATCTATGAACATTATAAGGTATTTCCACACTCAATATGCCTTTAGTAAAGTAGATAGTAATAACAAGCAAAAAGGAAATGTATATGACTAGGCCATTGGAGCCACCATGTCCAAAACACAAGATATGCCACACTTTACTTTATATAGTGTACAAAGGCTCTAGATAAGAAACACTGTCTGATAAGGGTTCGGACAGGGTCCGCCTCAATACCAACTACTATATAATACAAAACATAAGCTCTAGACACAAATAACTCTGAAGCAACCTGGAGCCCAATAACAGTAGCTGGATATCCTGTACTCCTACAAGGGAGATCTAGTAGCTTTTGTACCTGCAGTATGAAATGCAAGTCCCCCGAGAGGGATGTCAGTACAAGATAATGTACTGAATATGTAATGCAAACTATACTATGTGCAAAATAAGAATGCAAAAATAATCATACACTGCTGTATAGATAAGGGACCACCTTTAGTCAAATTGTGGAATCAAGTACTTTATGTCATTTATGTTACTTCACCTTTATTTACTGTATAATCTGTGCACAGTATATAATACAAATGACCAGCTGATAAGTGGTAAATCTATATCGGGATCGACCCTAACTAGGCTTTCCTTACCCCTTGGGCTACCGCTTGTGATAGGTGAAACGACCCAAAAAGTTCCTAAAAATGTGCTTCGGAAGTTACCAAAAACTTGTTTTAGCTATATCTAAAAATCTATTTTGTTTTTCAAAAATCCGACTTCATATTCTTGCTTAGGGGGTTAAATTGAGTGGGAAATAGGTCTAACCCAAATTTTAGAGCAACCGTATCAAAATCCAAAATTTCCAAGTGATGCCTTTTTCGAGGGTCTAATTTGGAGGGTCATATCTCGTAGCACACAAATATTTGGGTGGCCCCTAAAATATCCATGGAAATCCCTTTGATTTAGCTACCCAAAGCACTTCATTTCACCTCATTTGGAGTTCGGACGAAGACGTTATGCCCATTTTCATAAACTCCGTCCGTGCAGGAAATGTAATTTCCTGAGAGCAAATTTACTGTTCATAAGCTTCATTTTTTTTTTATAAGTGTTGGACTCGTTTTTCCAAGGACATATTTTATTTCCTATATAGCATTAATTCAATTCCCATCTCTAAAATATTTTCCCAAAATACCT
>JBCEWC010016077.1:0-13334 GCA_038996855.1 Solanum aculeatissimum | reverse complement strand
TAGGTGTCCTTGTAGTGCATGTAAGTGCATGAAATTTTTTAGTCCAGATGAAGTTATGGTGCATTTGTATCGCAATGAATTTAAGCCTAAATATTTGCTAATCTTAGTAGTCCTGGATGCTGAAATTAACGCTAGAAATAGTCTTGTCATAATTTTGGAGTTTTTGAGGGCTGTTTTGGTATTTTGAATTTTAAACTAGTTTATTTGAGCTACATCGATAATTTGTCAAGGAGACCTAAAAATTGAATTCTAATAATTCCATTGAGTTCGGATCATGATTTTTGGTATGAATACATGATTGGTTTGTGAAATTTGAGTTCCAAATGAATTCCAAGGGTCTGTTTTGAGTTGGGAATTTGGGTTGTTTTGCTGGGTTTGAGAACATCTGGTGTAGTCACATTTCTTATCCACATTCATGAACTTGAACCCCGCGTTCGCAAATACTTGGCCTTCCTCTACTCCATGTTCATGTACAAGCCATCTGTATTCGTTGAGGTCTAGCTAGTGGACCTTCCGCGTTCGCGGGGCTTTGAAAAGTTTTCCCTCTACGTTCGTTAAGTACACTTTTGACTGGTTAGTTTTAAATTCGTAAAGCATTTTCATAAATTTTGAGCTTTGAGAGGTGATTTTTTGCGAGATTGTTTTGTGAAATTCTTTTGGGTTAGTGTTTTATCATTGTTTTGATTAATTTCCATGACTTTTATCTTGATTTTGTCTTGAATTTCATGATTATGGATATTTAAAATTGGGGATTCTAAGTCTATCATTTGAAAACTTTAATTGGTGATTTCACCTTCGATTTGAACTCGATTTTAGTAAAAGTTTCACCCATGAACACCTTTTCTCAGGTAGAATAATAATTTCTAGTCAATTTCTATATTTGAGAACTTCAAACTTTAGCTCTAATTTTGACAATTTTGCCCCTAAGCCTAATTCGTGCCAATATGGATATCAAAATTCATCTCTTGATGGGTAGTATCTATTTTTGATAGTGGTTGGTTGATTCAGTGATCGTTTGGAGGCTTGAGTTGATATAAAAGATGGTTCGAATGTGATTTCGTCATCAAGGTAGGTTCGGCTAACCTCTTTAGGACTAAATTTGAGTTTTTGGATATGTTCATGTGATAAATATAAGATCTAGATTGATTTATAAGTAAATGGGCTGATATACAAGAATTTTGATGGAAATGTGATATCGATTATGCCAAAAATTTGAGTAAATTGTGATCCTATTGAGAAATTGAGATGAAATCTTTAGGATTGAGATATATTGGATATTATTGTGATAATATGAGACTTGAGGTACCATTTAGAGAGTTTTGTGGTAAAATAATGATATTTTTGATACATTCGAGATTTGTAAGCAAATTTTAGGACATACGGAGTTCAATTTCATTGGAATTCAAATTATTGATGAGAGAGTAGTGATATGAGACTTATTAATGACATTGCGGTACTATTTGATGCACTTGTCATAGCCCTTTTGATGTTATGGCTATTGTACATATCATCTATCATTTATACTTGTACTATGGCATTAGCATGCACACCACTTATGTTGCATCTGTACCACCTAAGACATTATAATACTTGAGACATTACAGTATGAGGCCTTTAACACCTTGAGGTACTTCAATTTTTGGTCTGAGATACCTTTAGATATTTGAGTACATGACTTGTGACGCCTTGAGATATTTGAGTACATGTCCTGCAATACCCTCGAGTTCTATCTGGTAGCTTTTGCTTGATAGGTGTGTAAATAAACCCTGTGATGATTGTGATTATGCCTCATACATAGCCTGCGATGCCATTGCATTCATACATGTCATATGCATTGTATCATTGGATACACTTACTATATTTATCTTTTCGTATTTATGCATATAGTGTGTATTAATCTTGTGATGCAGGTGGTAGAAACTCTTAGTTATTACATGCTTATTCAATTTCTCCTACTCAGTCGGTTGAACTTATTGGGTACATTTTGGTGTGCTCACCTCTACTTTGTTTCCTCTCGGCAGATCGAGCCCATAGAACACCACACGGTAGTTGATTCTATTCCATCACAGACCTTCTTCATTACCAGATCCAATGATGAAGCTCAGACTTCGAGTCGCTATTATTTCTGTAAGGCTTTCTTTTGTTAACTTCTGTATTAGACTATGTATTTCCTATTCATACAACATTGTATTTTCATTTGAGATAGTTTTATTTACTCATTCATACTACTTTAGATACTCTCGTACTAATGAGTTCAAGTTTTGAGATTTCATACTAAATGTTGTGGTTGCTTTGGTTTTACTATATTATCTTTAGTTGCGATCCGATTTTAGGTCATGATAAGTTTGGTATCAGTGCTCTAGATTCGTTGAGCTCAAGAGTCAAGAGTGGGGTGTCTAGTAGAGTATCACAAATAGGTACGTAGACACCCATACCCATTTTTGGGATGTTACAAAGAACTTGATAGGAAAAACTTTCATGTTTTGCTTCTATTCGTGCATTTCTTCATATCAACTATTTTGAAAGTGTCTAATCTACTCCTACACAAATGTTGATTACTAGATCCTGATGGTCAGTCGGAGAGCCTGATCCAGCTGATGTGGCTCCTACTCGTGGTCGAGTCAAGGCTCGTGATAGGGCTAACGGTTGAGGATATGCTGGAAAGGCAGCTCCGCTAAGAGGACAGACTAGATCAGCATCTCTATAGCCTGATTATGAGTCAAAGAGGCCTATAGACTCTATTCCATCATCTTCAACCCCTGATGCTACACCCTTAATTTAGGAGCTACTTTTACAAGTATTGGCTAGATTTAAGGAAGCTCTTCTAGCCCTAGTTATTATTGATGCACCGACTTCTACAACACCAAGTGGACCTTCTATAGCTTTAGCTGAGCCAACCATGATTCATGTGGGTCCTTTCTTAATCCACGGGAATCCTTCTATGACTTATATGATTTTGCCTCAGATATCTCAATCGAGTTTTATTTCACAGCTTCAGGTAATGGCTATTACGTCAACTATTACATCACCCAGAGTTATGATGCCACTATATTCTGATAGCACAACCATGTTCACTGCAGAGCAAAAGACTTTAAGCGGTTCATTTGATTGGCTCCCTCTAGATTTGATGGTACACCTGCTAATAGAGCTTATTATTTCTTGTTAGAATGACAAGATCAAATGTGTAATTTGGCCATTCTTGAGTCGTATAGAGTTTCATATAGCTCTTATCAGTTCACTGGCCTAGCCAAGGAGTAGTGGAGGTCAATATTTGCTTAAAAACCCATTAGAGCTCCAATCATGACCTATGAGCAGTTTACAGGGGTATTCCTAGAAATATTTATGCTATATAGCCTTTGGGAAAACCTTCAGGATGAGTTTGATAGACTTTAGTAGGGTTCTATGTTGGTATCAGACTATGACGCCAAATTTTATACATTGTCTAGACATGCCTTGTCCAACATCCCTACAGAGTTTGAGAAGATTCAACACTTTCCAAGGGATTGACAGGGTATCTTTAGGAGGCCACAACTTCTTTGGTTCTATCCAGAAGCACATTTCAAAGAGTGGTGGATCATGCTCGCATGATAGAGCGCATCAAATATGATAGACAGGGTGGCGGGAAGATATTTTGTTGGCATGGTCAGTTTAGTGGGCACCCGCCATGGGATAAAAAGTTTCAAACGCACGACCATCAGAGCAGGGTAGTCCATGCAATCATTCTCATAGTTGATAGTGTTGGTAGATCCAGGCCTATTCAGATTTTTTGTGATAGCTCCTTTAGTGCAGCTAGGCGTGGTGGCTTTTCAGAATAACCATCTCAAAGGAAAGAGACCAGGGCTTGTTATCATTGTGATGAGATTAGGCATTTGGCCCATTGATGTCCTCACCGTGCATCTCCCACGCAGGCTTCATGTTCTCAGCCAACTTATCCAGCTTCAGCACTAGCAACCAGAGACACTTCTCAAGGCATTGGGGGTGGTACTAGAGGAGGTCATGGTACAATGAGAGATGTATCCAGTGGAGGACTACAGGCTACTAATGGACGTAAAGTGTGTTATCTTATTCTAGATAAAACTGAGGCACAAGCCTTTGATGTTATTATCACAAGTATGGTTGTAGTGTTCCACTGTTATACTTTAGTTTTATTTGATCAAGGCTCTAATTATTCATATGTCTCAGCTTATTTAGCCACAAATCTTGATATATTATATTAGCGTCTTGTCAAGCTTATTTTTATTTCCACCATAGTAGGTTAGTCATTACTAGTAAATTAGGTGTATCAGGGTTGTGTTATGACTTTTATAAAGAGAGATACTATTGCTAAGTTAATATTGTTGGATATGGTAGACTTTGATGTGATATTGAAAATGGATTGATTATCGTTTCACCATGCTATTCTTGATTGCCATGCGAAGACTATGACCTTATCTTGCCCTGATTTACCTCAGTTGGTGTAGATTGGAGCATCTAGCTCCTATCCCAAGAGAGTTATTCTTTTATGCATTCGTGTATATTGATAGACAAGGAATGCTTGCCATATTTGGCTCATGTTCGGGCTTGTTCTCAGGAGTCACCATTATTCGAGACCACCAGGGTTGCTAGAGAGTTTATGGATGTGTTCTCGATTAATTTTACTAGTGTTCCTCCGGAATGTGATATTGACTTTGTTATTGATATGGAGCCAGACATTAGGCCCATTTCCATTGCCCCCTATTAGATGACTCTGGATGAATTGAACGAGTTGAAGGATCAATTGGAGGATTTGTTGAAGAAAGGGTTCATCCATCTGAGTGTATCTTTTTGGGTGTTCTTGTCTTATTTAAGACAAAGAAGGATGACACTATGCGTATATGTATAGATCATCGTTAGTTGAATAAAGTGAACATCAAGAAAAAATATTTTGTGCCACACATTGATGATCTATTTGACCAATTGCAGAGTGCCTCAGTATTCTCCAAGATTGATTTTAGGACCGACTATCATCAGTTCACAATTTTGGAGTCTAGTATCCCGAAGATATCTTTTAGGACCTGTTATGGTTATTATGAGTTCATGGTTATGTAATTCAAGTTGACTAATGCCCTGACTGCTTTTATGAAGTTCATGAAATGAGTGTTCAAACCCTACTTGGAGATATTTGTGATTGTGTTTTATTAAAGATATCTGGGTTTACTTTAAGAGTGAGTCTGACCATGTTTAGCACTTGAGGAGTGTACTTCAGAGACTGAGGGAAGAGAAGTTATATGCCAAGTTCTCAAAATGTGAGTTTTGGCTTGAGTCCGTAGGTTTCCTTGGGCATGTGGTTACAAAGGATGGTATTATGGTAGATCCAATAAAAGTAGCAGTTGTTCGTGAGTGGGCTTGACTGAGATTTAGAGTTTCAATGGTTGTGTGGGGTATTATTAGCACTTCGTGTAGGGATTCTCTCCTATAGCAGCCCCGTTAACTAGACTTACTCTGAAGGATATGCCATTTTAGTAGTCAGAGGAGTGTGATGCGAGCTTTCAAAATCGCAAGGTTAATTGACTTCTATACCTATTATTGCTTTATCGGAGGAGAGAGTACCTTTTATGGTGTATTGTGATGCTTCTAGAGTGGGTTTGGTTGGTGTATTGATGCATAAGGGGAGGGTGATAACATATGCCTTGAGAAAGTTGAAGGTGCATAAGAGGAACTACCCTACCCATGATTTGGAGCTGGTTGCAGTAGTGTTTGTGTTGAAGTTGTACCGACATTATCTTTATGGGGTGCATTGTGAGATCTTCACTGATCATTGAAGTCTCAAATATATGTTTTCTCAGCCTAATTTGAACATGAGGCAGTGTAGGTGGTTAGAGTTGATTAAAGACTGTGATATCTCTATTCTATATCACTCAGGCAAGATGAATGTGGTGGCAGATGCTTTGAGCCGAAAGGCCTCTAGTATGGGGAGTATGACATTACTGAGGAATGAGGACATGACCTTATGTCATGGACTTAGAACTCTTTCTAAGACTCCCGTGTTGGACTTGTCAATTTGCTCATGAATCTTTCACAACCTTGAAATACACCTATGTCTATTCAACTTGATCGCTAAGGGAACGCTAGATTAAGAAGACAAAGAGAGCTTTGTAAGAAAAAAGACTTTTATTGCTTTGAAGAATGCTTACAATTTTTGGATTTATTAATGTCTATCGATGTAAATAACCCCTCTATATATACTTCCTACTTGGGATCAAAGTGTAATTAATATTTATATTCTAAGTCCCTTAATACTTATACTCTAGTCCCTCTTTAGAATCATCCACACAAGCCTAGAGAATTCTAAGGACTACAAGATCTCCCTACAAAATTTTAAAGTCTCTGTAAACCACCCAAAGACTCTAGATTCCTCCCCCGTTTATAAGATCAAGTGGCAGGTCATCATATTTTCCCCTACCAGATGTTGCGACGTCCTCGGTGCAATGCTGTAGTAAGGACTCCCGCACTCTTTGCGAACTCCCCATCTCCACCTTCTGACTGTCGCAAGTATTTATATAATCTCCTTGTGGTCTTCTCTGGAGTTCACCCCTTTCATTGCACAAGTAGCACCGGTGTGGTTGACCATCCTTACTTCTGCTTAGCTTCCTTTGCATGTTTCTAAGTTGATGACTATTCATCCTAGCAGGCATGGAACACGATATCGACTTCCCCTCCTTGAACCCCTTTATAAGCTGTAAGGCTGATAGTTGAGATCATCCCTATAACTTAGGCATCTTGACTAAGGGCACCATGCAGAAACCCCTTTTCTCCATCACCACGAGTTGTTAGAGCTATGGGTTGGTCACTGCGTGGTACTTCTGAAAGAACTCCTGTCCCAAAATTATGTCAAAGAGATTTATTTGTGCGACATGAAAGTTGGTGTTACCATGACACTTGTCCAACACTACGTCGACTCCTTGAGAAACTCCACACACAGGATTCATTGGCGCATTGACCGTCCTAAGTTACGCATTACTTACATTATATTTCTGCCCCAACTTCATTGTTACATACTTAGTCACGATTTCAGCCTCTATGCCTGTTTCAACCATGGCACGAGCAGGTCACCCATTAATTGTGATGTCTATGTACTGAACACTAGACTCTTTCAGCTTCTCCAGTTGTTGTGTGATGACTCTGTGTAGCCCAATCACACCTACCCGTGTTGTGCTCGATCCTTCTCCTGGTTCAAGTTCCTGTTCTTGTACCTTCTGCTACTTCCATTCTCACAGTATGGCACCAAGGCTCTTCAGCTTGGGGTACTTCTTATAACTATGCATCCCACCGCATATATAGTCCTTAAACTCTTTTTCAGATTGTGCCTTTCCCTCTCCGCTACTTTGACAATCAAACTTCTTTGCATTAGTCTTGCAGGTGTCATGAATCTTGGGATGTGGCTGCCAGCCCTTGCCTTTGCCACCATCTCCCCCATGTTGTTCATGACTACCCCTCGACTCCTCTTCACAGTCTATATCTCGCTTGTCATGCTGAGAGTCCATCAAAGACTCTGCTTACGTGATAGCCTCATTGATAGACCTAACTTGTTGGTGTTCCATCTTTGTCTTGGCCTAGTTTTGCATGCTGTCGATGAAGTCGAACATCATGTCCTCATTTGTGAGGTTTGGTATTTAAAGTGTGAGGTTAGTGAACTCCTTCACATAGGAACTTATGCTTCTTGTCTGCCTTAGCTCCCTGAACTTTTTCTTTTCCTCATAGATGATGTTATTCGAGAAGAAGGCCTTCTGGAACTCATTCATAAACTTCTCCCATGTGTTAATGGTGCACAACCCCTTCCCTATTTCTGACTCCTATCATTTCCACCATAACATGGCCATCTATGTTAGATACAACACAACTATGTTGATCTTTGTCTCATTGCCACTTACTTGGACACCTTTGAACAGAAGTGGCTTAGGAGCCTCGATCCTAGCCTCCCTTTCCCTAGCAATCCCAACACGTCTCCCGTCAACCACGCCTTTCTCAACTGCCCTCATCTATGCACCCATGACCTCCATGTTAGCCATCATAGTCTCTATCAAGGAACTCGTGGCTTATATCTTGCACAGTGCCTCCATGAGCCAACACTCTAAGGAAGTAATGGTCTCTTTCAACTCATACTTTGCCGCCTGACGTCTGCCTAACTCATTTTGGATGCTATCGTTCTCCTTAAGGGTAAACTCCTCTAAGGTCTAAAACTTTCCATCGAACTGATTCAAGCGCTTTCTTAATAACTCCACCGCTTCTCCGATAGCATCCACCCTCGCGACCCATCCTATGTCGACCATGATATTGGTGGGTTTCTCACCTCTTTCGTCGTCACTTAACTCAGCAACCAAGAGTGTGTGGGTTGTTATATCTTCGCTTGGTGTCAGTTCAACTGACACCTCCTCAATCTTCTTAGAGCTTTTCTTTCCCTTGAGTTTCTTGCCAACATCCAGCATAATATTAGTGGTGCTGGTGGCGTTGATATCTACTTCACTTTCCATGTTTCCCTTAGTACAAACCTGCTCTAATACAATATTTTCATTGACTTAGAACTCTTGCGAAGACTCTCGTGTGGTACTTGTCAATTTGCTCAGGAATTATTTACGATCTTGAAAATACAAGTAAGCCTATTCAACTTGATCGTTAAGGGAATGGTAGATTAAGAAGACAAAGAGAGATTTGTAAGAAAGAAGACGTGTATTTCATGGAAGAATACTTACAATTTCTGGATTTTTGGATGCCTACCATTGCAAGTGATACCCTCTATTTATACTTCCTACTTGGGGTCAAAGTCTAATTAATATTTACATTACAAGTCCCTCAATATTTACAGTTTAGTTCCTCTCTAGAATCCTCCATGCAAGCTTAGAGAATTCTAAGGACTACAAGATCTCCCTACACAATTCTAAAGTCTTCCATAAACAACCCAAAGACTCTAGACTCCTCTCCCTTTTATAAGATCAAGTGGCGGATTATCACACTTAGCTTTTGAAATTTAGTTGCTTGCTAGGCAGATAGTTCCGTTGGATATTTCTTCTCTTCAGAGTATTTTGTCCTTTGTTAAGAGATCTTCATTGCTTGATCAAATTTGTCTTCATCAATTGGAGGATGTTAGACTATGCTTGATTCATGATAAAGTGTTGAGGGGTGAAACCAAGGCAGCTATTACTGATTTTGAGAGTGTTTTGAGGATAAATGGTAGAGTTTATGTGCCTAAGGTAGGGATTGGGTGAGATTGATATTAGAAGAGTCCCACTGTGCTAGATAATCCATTCATCCTGGTGTGGCAACGATGTACCATGATTTGAAACAACATTATTGGTGGTTCGAGATGAGAAGGGATATAGCTGAGTTTGTAGCAAAGTGTTTGCACTGCCAACAAGTCATGTATGAGCACCAAAGGTCTAGTGGATCGATATAGAGAATGCCCATTCTTCAGTGGAAATGGGAGTGAGTGACTATGAATGTTGTTACAAGTTTTCCCATGGCCTTGGGCAAGTTTGATTTAGTTTGGGTGGTTGTTGATCATTTGAGCAAGTTAGATCACTTTCTACCGGTGAAGACTAGCTAATGTGCAAAGCAACTGGCTAGGTTGTATATTCAGGATATTGTTAAAATAAATGGGGTGCCAGTGTCTGTAGTGTCAAACAGAGAAACTGTTTTCACATCCTATTTTTGGCAACCTCTACAGTGTGTTTTGGGTACTCATTTGGATTTGAGTTCAACTTTTCACCTCCAGACAGATGGACAGTATGAGCGCACTATTCAGGTGTTGGATGACATACATCAAGCCTATGCGATAGATATCAGGGCCCAATGGGATTAGCACTTGCCTTTGGCGGATTTTGCTTATAACATTAGTTATCATTCCAGCATTCCGACGGCACCATTTGAGGCTTTGCATGACTAGAGGTATAGATCATCCATTGGATGGTTTGACTTGGGTTCAGTGGATGTGTTGATTATGGATATACTAAAGGATGTTATGGATCAGGTTCGATTAATACAGGTAGGCTATTGACAACTTTGAACTGTCAAACGAGTTATGCTTACCGGAGGACTAAGCCTCTTGAGTTCTTTGTTAGGGACAATATTTGGCTGAAGATTTTACCCATGAAGCGTGTGATGAGATTTAGGAAGAAGGGCAAGTTTAGTCCCAAATTTGTTGTCCTATTTGAGATTTTGAGGAGAGTTGGTGAGGTTACCTATAAGTTAGCATTACCTCCAATATTATTAGTTATTCATCCTATATTCCATGATTCCATCCTACACCAGTACATTTAAAATGCGTCCCATGTGATCTCTTATGATTCATATGAGTTGGGTTCAAACTTGTCTTATAAGAAGGAGCCGGTAGTTATATTGGACAGACAAGGCTTGGAGGTTGAGGTCCAAGGATATACCTTCAGTAAAGGTTAAGTACAGATACCATTCAATTAATGAGGCTACTTGGGAGTTGAAGTCAGATATGCGGGCCAGATATCTCAGCCTTTTTGAGGCTTCATGTACTTTTCTTTTCCTTATGTTTAAGGACAAACATTATTTTTGGTGATGAATGATGAATGACCTGGTTGGTCATTTTTACGCTTATCTATGAAAATTACTAGTTTGCCTCTTCATAAGTTACTTTGGACCTATTTTGAACTATCTGTATTGTTGAAACTGAGATCCTGAATTTTAAAAATAGGAAATATGAGTTTTGGTATTTTTGAAAGCTTAAGTTGTTGAAAAAGTGAGTTTTTGTACCATTTAAAGTTTTAGGTGTCGAATTAGAAATCCATCAATTCCATTAGCTTCGAAATGTCAAATCTAGTATAGCAAAAGTTACAGAACTGAATTTGGAGTTAAACTGAAGATTTTGGACCCAAAGTTGCATTTTTAGTTATTTTCGAAGCAAAAGTTTGACTTGGTCAATGTTCGGAGTTCAGGAGCTCAAATCAAAATTCTGATAGTTCCAGTAGTTCTGAATGGTGAAACAAACACTAGAAATGGTCTCGTAATAATTTTTGGAGTTTTCGAGGGTAATTTTTCTATTTTGAGTTTTAAATTAATTTATTTGAGTTGCATCAATAATTGTGTCAAGGAGACTTTAAAAATATAATTTAGATAATTTTGTTGAGTTTGAATCACTATTTTTGGTATGGATACATGTCTAGTTTGTGAAATTTGGATATGAATTCTGAGGGTACGTTTCGAGTGGGGAAGGTTGGTTGGTTTTGCTAGTTTTGAGAACATCTGGTGCATCACATTTCTTATCCGCATTCACGGACTTGACCCCTTTATTTGCAGAGGTCTGGCCTTCCTCTACTCGGTGTTAGTGGATAGGCCATCCGTATTGACGGAGGTCTAGCTAATGGACCTTCTGCATTGGCACCCTATACCCACATTCACGGTGCTTTGTGGAGTTTTTCCTCCGCATTCGCGGAGTACATTTTTGACTGTTCAGTTTTAAATTTGTAAAATCACTCTTTTCAATCATTTTCATAAGTTTCCATCTTTGAGGGGCAATTTTTGGCGATTTTTCTTTTGTGGAATTCTTTTGGGTAAGTATTTCTACCATCGTTTTGATTAATTTCCATGACTTTTATCTTGATTTTGTCATAAATTTCATGATTTTGGATATTTAAAATTGGGGATTTTAAGTGTATGATTTGGAAACTTTAAGTGATCATTTCCCCTTTGATTTTAACTCGATTATAGTGGAATTTTCACCCACAAACTCCTTTTCTCGTGTAGAATCATAATTTCAAGTCAATTATCAGATTTGGGAACTTTGAATTTTAACCCTAATTTTGATAATTTTGCTCCTAAGCCTCATTAGTGCCAATATGGGTATCAAAATTCATCTCTTGATGTGTAATGTCTATTTTTTTATAGTTGTTGGATGATTTGGTGATCATTTGGAGGCTTGAGTTGAGAGAAAATCTAGTTTGAGTGTGGTTTTATCATCGAGGTAGGTTCATCTAACCTTTTTGGGACTGGATTTGAGTTATTGGATATGTTCTTATGACAATCGTAAGATATAAATTGATTCATGAGTAAATGGGCTTTTATGATAGAATTTTTGATGGAAATATGTGTCACAACGTAGGAGTAAAGCCTAGATGTGACATGGCGAAAGAGAACCCAAAAGTCCTCGATCAAGCCATCATAGCATTATCACATACATCATCGGTTCGGAAGCTAGCAAACATAACAAATACACATAAGTCTAGGGGATTTCGGGGCTTTGGACTCAAGCTATGGGGATGTTGTCGGGAATGGAATAAGTATGAATCACATAGAACATAGCAATTAAGTTCTAAGGGGCGGGTAAGTATGACTCAAGCTATGCAGGCAAGAAGGGTTAAGGACTTTCCACACAAGAACATTTTGAATCCAACAATCACAATAATATAAGCAAAAATGATAACATAAGGAACCATTGTCGAACATAGGTAGTCATATCATTTCAAGTAACACATAGCATAACGTACAATAGAGTTCGATATGTCCAACAATTCCTCTACATAAGATGAGACAGGGCCTCGACATATTCTGGGCTCACCCTCAAGTCATAAGATAATGTAAAATAAACTAAAGACATAAGGTAGATGAAATTGGATATTGCCCTAGGGGTATAGGGCACACCACAACAACACTTCAAAGTCTTCACTAGGCGTCCAACGGGGGAAGAAAGTCATCTCCGGTCCCTACATGGTTAGAACATGTAGACAAAGAGTATTGTTTAGCACATATGATGCATTAAGTATGCGGGTATGCCATGCAAGTGCACATGATCCTACGATGAGGCTAGATGACAAGGGCACACATGGTACGGAAAGGAGTACACATAGCCAAAGGAATTTATATCATAATAATATTCCATGTCATGTCGTGATGCATGAAGAGCAAACCTACATATCATAGCGAGGATGTGACCTCAACTAACAACATGAGAGACCAAGCGAGCTACAACTTGGAATTGGACTACTAGATCTCTAGTCAACCCTTAAACAAGGGGATACATAACAAGTCAATCCCATCAAGGGAGATAACTTATCTCCATGGGGGCACATGGTTTGACAGAAAGAAGTATGGACCCTTGGAGATAGTCCACCAACTCCAATCCCTCGGTGCTAAGTCTCATCCCACGGGAATACATATACATATACAAGCCTTAAAAATGGAGATTTGACCTTTCATTCAAGACAATGCATAGTTGGGGTAAAAGCCAAGTTATAATTCAAGTCGTTCCATAATTAGGCTCAAAAGCCAACAAGAGTTTCTAAAAGCCATTTTCCAAAACCAATGCAATATGAGTAACTCATCTACATAGAATATCATATCATGCAACATCATAACAT
>JBCEWC010016076.1:0-13334 GCA_038996855.1 Solanum aculeatissimum | reverse complement strand
AAGAGTTTCATCATAACCATTCTTCAATGCATATGCCATGAATGAGAAATCAAGTGCATGGGTAATGGAGATTCAAATCTTAAAACCATAATTCAATAGGTGATTCAACATAATTCATGATAAAATCCCAATTCAAAACATAATGCAATTTACCCATGCGTATTAAATCATTAAAGGGACATGCACATTGATCCTTCAAGAATTTCCATGTAAATTCATAAATTCAAACTTAAATCACCTAATTTCTACAGCCCATAACTCAATGCAATGAAATATATCAAGAATTAAAGAACCCATAATTAAAATAAGCTTAAATTCATAAATTAAAGAGTAGGGTTCTTGGGTCTTCATGGATGGAAGGTAATCCATGAATCAAACCTACATACCTTGAGATTAATCAAGAGAACTGAATGGAATTGCAAGAAAGATGAATTTCCCCAATTTTTTTCAAGCTTTCATCAATGTAGGTCAAGAGAATTGAGAAAATTTTGGAGAGGATTGAAGAGTGTTAGAATGGATGAAAGGGGATTAGGGTTTGATTTAGGGGAGTTAGAAGACCATAGAAAGCCTAAAAGGGGAATAAAATCTAATTAAATTACGAATTAATCATTAATGAAGCGGACTAGATCACTGATGATAGAGATTCACGGAAGGCTGCCAGTGCCCGTCCAGAGGCTCACAGACCGTGAACCTATCTGTGAGACCTCACTTGGTCTCGACTTCGTCTTGAGCACTCGGGGGACTTTCTGGATCACTTCACGGGGGGACTCATAGACCGTGTAGCTGCACACGGACCGTGTACTAGTTCATGGAGCATCACTTGGTTCGGAGTCCAACCCCAAACCTTGGCAAATTCTCTGGATCACTTCACGGGACCCCTCATGGCCGTGAAGGGTCACACGGACCGTGGGGTGGTCCGTGGGACCACACTTGGTCTATGGATTGGCCCCCAACCCCTAGGAGCACACTGGACCAACCCACGAGCACCCCCACGGACCGTGGACCATCAAATGGTCTGTGGTCCCACCCTTAGACCCAATTCCAGAACCTTTTCCCAGCGTACTTCCAATTACGGGCAGTCTCATTGCAAGGGCCATAACCTTTACATACAAACTCTAAATTGAGTTAAACCAGTTGCATTGCGAAGATCGAGTTGATATAAAGAATCCCACATAGTTCATCTCTTACCAAAAGTTATGACTTTTCAAAGTTCACTGCCCAACCGGCCTTACAACTTCACCAGACGATCCTTTTTTAATCCGGCCACTTAAATACAACCCGTGGCTACCAAAATTTAGTCACAACCAGTTTAAAACTAACCTTGACCAGCCATTATGATGTTTAAAAAATTTTGGGTCGTTACACTGGCCTATAACCTCAACCTGGTTCTCTCTCAAATATTTATTCTTACTTGGCGGTAGGGGGTGAATCAAACATTCTCGCGGCAAGTGAGAAACTTGTGGCAAGAAATTTGTCTGAGATGAAGGAGGGTTTTCATGGTCCTTTTGTTGATGAAGAAGAAGAGGGGGTGATGAATATGGAACTAAGTCAGACTTTAAAATCAGTTGCTCCAGAGGAGACTTCTCCAATAACTGATATAGTTTTTGAGAATGAAGATGATGAAGATAACCTTCCACTCTCATAGAAAATTAGAAGAAATGGTGCCTACTTCTAAATATGGGAAATAAAAGGTGATTTATGATTAAGAACCTAGAAGGCACAAGTATCATACTAGGGAGCCAGCTAACAAGTTGTAAAGTAATGTAATGAAAGAGAATAGGACCTATACATCTGCTGGAAGAAACTTGAGGAAAGGTATGAGGGACCAGGTACTAAAGACTAGTGCGGTTGATGTGTTTGAAGAGTCTGTTGAAAACAAAAGAAAAAGAAAAGTGTCAGTGAATAAGGAAACAAAGAAAGAAAAAAGAGATGTTATTGAAGAACTAATCTCTAAAACTGTTGAGGGACCTAGTTCACACGAAAAAGCTGAAAAGTATTGACAAGAGAGGAAAGAATTGAAGTGTTGAGAATCCAAAAGGTTCTCAGTGGTAGATTGTTTGATTTTGAAGTGTTACCCAAACCAAGGATGTGTGACCTAGCAGACGTTGTAGAGCTGCAATCTTGGACACATATTTTTGTGGGATTTGTTCCATACTTGTATGAATTACAAGTAAAAGTTTTACTACAATGTTGTAATTGAAGATGATGGTAGTTTGACTACCAAAGTGGGTGAGAGAAAGTTGGTTTTAAATGAGGAAGTGTTGGCTGAAGTGTTGAAAGTACCTGTTCCAAAAGTTTTATGGAAGTATATGGGAAGATGCCTAACTTGAACACCTCTAGTGTTCTAAAGAAATTTTTGAAAGGAGGTTACCAGCTTTTGTTTAAATTTGTTAACAAGGTTCTATTGCCTCGGTCTGAGAAGAGTACAGTGACATCTACCACTAATTTGTTTCTTATAGAGAACTTTAACAAGTTTGAACCTATCAATCTTCCTGCCATAATCTTGGAACACATGAGAAAAATTTTGATAGCAAAGGATGGTAAGCATGGGTCAGGATATGGTTATTTCTTGACTAAAGTGTTTCAATACTTTAGATGTCCTTTGGATGTGGGAACAAGAGGTACAATGAAGCAAACCTTTTCCTTGAAAACTCTAATAGAGTGTGAGTGCATAGAAGGAAGGTCAGTGAAGTTAAGTAGAACATTTGAGTTGCTAGCAGAGAAGGAGAGGCTAAGGTATGAGATTGACATGACAGCTCTTCTTAATGCCAAGGATGATGAAATAGCCTTGTTAAAGGCTAAGCTAGCTATAGCACGGATAGAGGGACCTGGTTCTGATAAAACAGAAAATTTGAAGGCTAAGAATGATGAATTGTCAATTGAAGTGGCCAAACTCAAGGACCAGATACTTAACTATCACTTATAGCCAAATGCTAGGCTCACTCTTGTTGTCCAGTCCTTAATAAAAAAACCCTCTTCTTCCTAGATTCCAGTTGTTTTCTTTTGTTGTGATGTTGGTTCTCTCTTGCATAGCTTTTGTAATGCCTGTTGGAGTGTTGATTTTAATGAAATGCTTTTTTCATGTTTTCTCTCTTTGTCTATGATTGGTCTTATCAATTATGATTGTGTTGTCTTTTGACTTTGTTCTTACCATATGCTTGTGTTGCATTAATTTTTTAAATTCATTGTCCGTTCTTTTTTATGATGCCAAAATAGGAAAAATAATAATGCTTTCAGAACCAATTGTACTAACTTATTGGTGACAGGGGAAACTGATATAGGGACCCAGTACTTGATTAAATTGAAGATGAGAGTTTATTGATAGGGAGAACTTATGATATGTTGAAGAATGCTAGATATGTTGAAAAGTCATTGTTAGACAATGTTATGGGTTTGTCATCATCAAAAAGGGGGAAAATGATGTTATGATATTTTGATGATTTAACAAATAATGGGAATAGGGAAAAGATGAGGGACCTGGTCCCATGTGTGTTAAGAACCTAAAAGCGACACCTGACAAATAGTACATTGTGTACCTGCAAGTTTGTTATTTGTTAGTGTGCGTCAACCTACTCTACAGAAATTGTCTAGCCAATAAAATTGCTCCAAATGGTGTTAATGTTGGGTATTATACCCAACCTTTATTGAAGATAAATCTTGAGAGTTTTTACACACATTTAGTGAGTGTTCTTGGTGAGGCTCTCGAGTAGTACACTTAGCAAAATCAAAGTTGTATTTTACTTTGTGTACTTCACTGTGCTGAAATAGTGCTTGCATCATGTGAATCAATTCCTAATCTATAACGGGATCTGATATTTAAGTAAGTTTTTTTCTCTTTCTGCTAGAGTTAGCTATGGTTAGTGTTAAAGTCTAAGTTGGCTAGAGTTTGTTGATTTAGTGGGCAGCGGAGTAGTTACTTAGTTGTTTCATACTTGTGGTAGAGTTATCGAGGGGGAAGAGATTTTGAATTAGGTTCCTTGGTTGCAAGAGGTTGTAATCCAAAGATTTTCTCCCTTGAAGATTAATGGAGTTGGATTGAAATCTTGTGAGTACAGGTCATGTTTATTTCCTCCCTTGAGCAAAGAGGTTTCCATGTAAAATAACTTGTCTTATTTTATTTTGTTGCATTTACTATTTTAGCTGTTTTTGTTCACTATCGTTTTGACTAGGGACCTGGTCCCCTACACTCAGTGGAAGCCTACATTTCCATCAATAGGAATGATGGATTTTAAAGTTAAGGTAGGTCACTTAGATGGTGAGGCTACTTTGATTCCTTCTGGGTTTTGCATTTCTCGAATCCTGTGGTTTTAGCCTGGTTTTGGTTTTCTTAGGTAACTCTAACAATCATGGCTACTGTTGGCTAAGTTGAGTAAGAATTGGTGTAAGGAAAGAATTAGAGAATTTCTTGAAGTTTTGGGAAGTTTGGAGTTTTCTTCTAAGATGGGGTTCTATCTTGGCGTAATTTGCTTCATAGGGGTGCTTGTGGATCTGGTGGAGAATGCAGACCCAGTATCCTCATTCTTTTATGTTTGAGACTACAATTGTCCTTGATTTTCGTGGACGAAAGTCCTTTTTAGTAGTGAATATTGTAATGACTCTCCAGGTCATTTTCTCCACTCCTCATTCTTTTTAGTATTTAGAGCTTTCCTATAGTGATCTCAGGTCATTTATGACTTGTTATCACTAATAGTTTGATTGTCTGGTCATTCATTTGGATTTTAAGCCAGTTTTCGTATGTTGGAGACTAATAGTTCAGTTGCCTAGTCATTCATTTGGATTTTATGCCAGTTTTTATGTTGGAGCACCTAGAGTTTGAACAGTTGACTTCGGTCAAATTAAACTCCAAGAAGTCGGTCTCATAACAGAATTTTGACAATTCCATCATCTAGGGAATGATCAAATCAAGCTTGAAGCATGGTTGGATTGAGCACTGAGGTATTTGGTGTGAGTTTAGACCATTTAGCATTTTGGCTATTGAAGTTTAGCCTAGAGTTGACTTTGGTCCACATTCTTAGAAAATGAACTCGGATGAGAATTTAGCGTGATTAGCTCCAGAACATCGAATTTGGTAGGGTAGCCTAGTCTGTTTTCATGAACGGGGTTCCAAATGGATCTCGAGCACCCCATTGGAACTTCACACCGAGGAGATATTATACCAAGGGAAGGGCACAACGGGTCCTACCTTGCTAGCTGGGTTTAAGTAGGTTGTATGACACTCATGGATATATGCGAAGGAGAGGTATGATGCATTGCATTCACATACATCGCCATCCCCAGTATATTATTTGTTGCTTGGTCCCCCAATAGTATGGGATGTCAATTAGGGTTCTATTTGTCGTTTGTACTGTCGGTGGTATGGAATGTTGATTGGTTATTGTTTGTTTATACATGTACTTGCCTGCATTATTTTATTATGTAGTAGTTTATTCCCTCATTGGTTGAGTATGTGTCCTTTTAGGATAGATTGGGTTAGTCCCTAAGTTCTTGGTTGTTATTAGACCCTTGGTGTTTCGATCACTTATTCCCTTGCTGAGTAGATTGTTTAGTTTTTCCTTCATGCTAGCTATCAAATGATAGACCTGATTTTCCTAGTTACGCTACTTATCTTCTCCTTATCATCTCATATATCTGATTAGGTGTATCCTGGCTATTATTTTATTACTTATGTTATATACTTGCCTTATTTTCATGTTGTTTATACTTACTTTATCTGTGGAGCTCAGTCGGCCTATGTCTGCTGAGTATACATTTGTTCGGTACTCATACTACACTTCTGCCCCTTACAAATTGTAGTGTGAGTCCTCACTGTTGATTTCCTTTCATGTAGAGTAGGCTGAGGATTTCGGAGATTATGGTGAGCTCCTAGCGTCTGGAGTTGTCGGTTTTCATCTCATTGTATTTGGACTTATCCTTATTTGTATTTAGAGATAGTTTGTACAGTTATTTGTATTTGAAAAAGCCTATTACTCTTGTTTATGTATTAGAAGCTAGAATACTAACTGATGCAAAATATTGGAGTAGGTTTCAGTATGTTACTTTTCTTCGATATTTGTATCTCTTAACCTTATGTTGGCAACTTTTACTTATCATGGTTGTCTTCCTCTGGATAGCCCGTTGCCTATGGTCCCAGGCTATGGAATAGGCTTACCTTCCGGTTGGTCGGGTAGGTGCCATCATGGCTTGAGAAATCAGATCGTGACATAAGAAAACCTTCAAACCTTAATATGATTTGCAGAAAATCAGTAATGTGCAAATCAAGTGCTTATTATGTGGTGAAATGGTGCTAAAATCTTGTGTTCATGGTGATAAACAAGAGATAATTGAATGAAAGAAAATACACTAATAAGGATGTGAACTTTTGTTGGGAAGACTTTTGAATTAATAGAGAAAAAATTTCAGGTATAAAAAGTAGATAAGAACAAGAAAATAATGCAACAAGAAGTCTTGTGAATAATGCTCCAAAATATCAAATATGAAAAAAGACATTCATGATGAAGAAAGATACCAATATCCATTCTGGAAGAGGTGGGGATGCCCTTATGCCACAAGAAGTGGAGAGAAAGCTTAGATATTAATAATCTTAAGGGTCATTTGGCAATTTGCTAGAGTTAGGTAGGTATTGGTAATATATAAATTGATTATGAGAAAATTTGTGTATTATCTTATGCAGAAATTCGTTTTATTGTTATTCATGTATTAGTTATTCTATTTTATATCCTACATAAAATTATACACGAATTCTCTCATAACTTACACATATATTAGTTATACAAAATTTTAAATTACAAATCAAACATCGTATTAATTTTATACATAATCCTAAATTACCAAACATGATATTACGTATACAAGGTCCAACACATGTATAATATTTTTCCTAACATGCTACCAAATGACTCCTAAGTCTAATCTAAAGGTTTGACTCCTTTATCCTCTAATGAAAGATGTTTAATTACACTCTTCCTGATTGTCATATTTATCTATCACCTCAATTGAAATTGTTTAGCAGATTAAGAAAAAATCAATTGACCTTTGAAACCCCCCACCACTCCCCCCCTCCTTCCTCAAATATATCGATTTACAAATCTCCCTCATCTCCCATCTTTGCTCCTTGATTATCTCGATTTGCAAATATCCTCCCCATCTTTGCTATGTTTTCATCTTAAGCTGTTATTTGATCATTGAAAGCACCAACTATAGACACACCTTTTACTTTGATTGCATCATCCAGAAGAGTTCTCACCCCTTTTGCAAACGGATTGCTGTAGCAATTTAAGGATTTCAAGGTAAAATCTTATTAATATAACTTGTATGTTTCTTAATTTTAACTTAAGGGTCAAAAGGATATGGATACACTAATAAGGATATGGACTTGTAAATGGAACCCTGTGAACTAATGTCAAATTTCAAATACAGAAAGGAGATGAAAACAAGAAAACAATTTCATGTGCGAGAAGCAAAGTGGATAATGCTCCCAAAATCTCACATAGTTGAAACTTGGTCATTCTGAAAAAGAAAATCGAATTTCTTTTTTCATCAGTCGAGACATTTTATGAAACCAACTTGCGTGGGACACATTATCATATGGATGTTGCCTCATTTAGCTTTCACTGTTTCCTAAGACTTAACATGGGCATTAGTAGCAGAAGCTCCAAATATAAAATAAATTCTCTCGTTTGGGGGGACAGTGAAGAGATGATGATGAGCAATTAACAACATATATTTGGCAAAAGTACATCACAACCTCCTGCATCTTCTGTGTTCCATCACTTTGCTTCCCACTGAAATGCAATTTAGTGATAATAAACTGAGACTTTGATTAATACAGGTAAAAGTGATTGAGTGAATCTGCAGGAAAGACTAAATAGTAATACAAGATTGCCTTCAAAATGATGCTTTTGGAGATCCTGAACCTTCTGTCGGTTGGAAGTATTTGAGGAACTATAACACAAGTTTGCAAGAGCCAGCTTCTTGTCTTTCAAAGTGGTTAATGATCAACAGCAGTTTTATTGTCATCCCAAAACCAAGCTATCACGTGCTCCAAGCAATTCATTTGCAACTAGTATTCTGTTTCTAGCACCCCATCAATGAGACCAAACTCCATGGCCTGCCATAGAGCAGTAAAGAGAGAAAATGCTTGATTAAATCAGATGGATTTGTCTCATGCCCAGCTAAAAATGGCAATGAAGGAAGATCAGATAAAATGGAACCACATCAACACCACGAGAAATAATAAAATGGAACCACATCAACACCACGAGAAATAACTACTTCTGAAATTGGTAACAAGTTTTGGGGGCATTTAGAAACACTATAGCAAGGAGTAGCATCTAAAACACCAGCATAAAAGTTATAGCATGAGCAATATTACCTCAGAGGCAGACATAAAACGATCCCTTTCAGTGTATTGTTGCACCTTCTCAATTGGTTGGCCAGTAAAGGCAGCATACATCTTGTCGATTTTCTGTATAATCAAGTAGATATATCAACAGAATCATAAGAAATCATGGAAAATATACTACTACCATCCCAAAAAATTGGAATGATGTTTGATTGGATACGGAATTTAAGAAAAAAGACAAACCTCTGAAATTTGTTAACTATTACCATCTATAAATATTTGTGTGGTTATAAATATCTCATTAACGATAAGTGAGAAGTTACGAGTTAAACTATTTCTACATATAGAAAAGTGTTGTTCTTTTTGAGATAGACTAATTGTTCTTTTTGAGATAGACTAAAAATTAAATACCATCCCATAAATTTGGACAGAGATATTAGCTACTCTACTGGAGCTTTAGCTTAATTTTATAGGTGAACTACAATATCCTACCTCCCATTATTCCGATTTAACAATCTTATGTCCTAGTCACTATACCTGTGCATCATATCATTCAAGTTCACAAGTTACATGCTCTCTGTCAAGGGCCATCAATGTTAGCTTAAAATAATACCCTGAAGATTGACGCCCATGTACAGAGATGAACTGAAAAATTTGGTGACTCATTCAAGCACACATGCATTCCTGTCAACAATCTTTTTTTCTAATAAGTTAAAATAAGAGCCTAGACACAAACACAGTAAAACTGAAAATGAAGTTTACAAGGACACTTCTTTATGGTCATCGTGATCCTATGCTGTGTCATTGTGTTTTTCAAAATTATACACATGGAAAAAGTAAGTCCATGGAACCTTCGGTGCTGAATTCTCAATCTAATCATCACTATACTTTATCTGAATGATCATATAAGAATGAATTTTGTATTATTTTAATGACGTCGTATAACAATGACTTAGTAGGTAAATACAAATACCAAGTGGACCTCCATCAACTTAGCTTTATAACCATATTAGACAAGTTCTGTATCTGTTGCTTATGGTTGGTCAAAAATTTCAACAATTCTATATTTTCGGTGAAGGTGACAAAACAATTCCTATCTTTTGGTCATGTTTAGTTAGTGCATAGATTTTATTTGTATCTTATAATTTCCCTATGTATACTATAGTCATCAAAATTTTCTGAGTCATGTTAAATCTAGGAAGAGTCGTGTTAGTGACATTGCTTATATCAATATAAATGATGCATGATAAATCTATCAGAAGGCTTTCAGTCATGACATTGCTTCACTGGGTATGTTGTTGTTGTTGTTTATACTTTGATTGTACCATTCTAACTTGATCTTCCCAACATTATGACATTAAAATTAGGTTGATATCAAATCTTTCCAAGGGCTATGTAAGTAACAGTTGAATCTGTAACCATGATATTTCCTGAGTATTCTTTGATTATTATCATAATCTTTTTCATTGAATGTTGCTATACATACTCTAAAACTAAATGTGGTAAATGATACACATCCTAATCTGAAAACTATGATACTAAGCTTCAAGTCTTTCAGGAATTGGAAATTAACTTCACTTGCAAATTTAAGCTTGGTGACCATGAAACAAGAACTCTCTAGTACTCTATAATTTTATTTCCCCCTTGTATAGAAGTTGCCAAGAAAAAGATCAAGATAAGGAGAGCATTAAATTCAAATTTGGAGCTGAGCAAAGATATCTTGCTCAAAACCCACTAGGAGAATCAGAAACAGATGGTAGAATAAGAAACACTACTAACCTGGCGAGATTGAACTGCTTCGTTTACTTGGCGCCGCACATCCTCCAAGTTCCCCTAAAGCAGTTAGTGCAAGTAGGCTTTTAATAAAAATAAAACTAGTTTAAGTAGCTAAAAAGGGAGCATCTTCGTACCGTTTTGAACTAGTAGAAATATTCTAGAAGATATTTGAGAATATTCAGATAAAGAATAAGAATTTATCAAAGAAAAATGAAAATTCCCCTTCACTATGTCTGATTAAAGAAAAAGAAAAGAAATAAATATATTGCAGATTGGCACAAACCAAGTGTTTAGTCGTATTGTACCAATACAAAGTTTACTGGTAAAAATTTACAATCAATTTTACAAAGTTTTTGTCAGATCAAATTAGCTGCATACTAAGTTATATTTTAAAAAAAAAGGTAAGATAGAGTGATCATCCAAGTAATTGGAAGTAAAAAGATCTTTTGGGGGGAGAGAGGGGGAGGGTTGAGGGTGTTTGTAATATTTCCAAATCAGAGGAATGGTAGTTGTAATTTACTCAAAGTAACACATGGCAAAAGAAATGATAACTTACTCCACAACCACTTTGAGGTTGATGAATCATTATACGTGCATTTGGCATTGCATACCTCATGCCCTTTTCTCCACCGGCAAGAAGAAATGCTCCTTGGCTTGCAGCAGCTCCAAAACATACTGTACCAACCTTAGGCTTTATCTGAAAAAAAAAAAGTCATTTCTTGAAAACATAATTATTGTAACTCATAAGAACATAATGTCAGGCAGTAGAGCATATTCTGCAATTGGAAGTTGTTCAAAGTTGATTAAGCGAATGATTATAGACAATATAAACTGGCATACTTACCCATGACATGCAGTCATATATTGCCAAGATAGAGTACGTGCTACCACCAGGACAGTTAAGATAGATCTGATATTGCAAAACATGGATGTAAATGTAAACAACACCTTTTTACATAAAACTTGATGAAAAAAATCAAGCAAAACAGTTATGGAAAAGCAAAGCAGTACCAAAATATCTGCGTTTTCATCTATAGTTGCAAGTGTCACAAGTTGTGATATCACTTTCTGAGCAACTGCAGAGTTGACTGATTGTCCAATGAAGATAATTCGATTCCTGAATAGCACAGTAGAAAGATCCAAAGCGCCCCCTGGTGTCAGCACGACAGGCATGATGGGTGGATTGCTCCCCTCTTTTGCTACGATAACACCATAGCTGTTCCCATGAATTTCAAAACAGCAGCTGTTATATTTTCTAGGTGACATGTTTTGATCAATCATTTGGTTTTTGTGTGTGCACATTGACCAAATGAGTTTTCAGAGACCTCCCAGTACACGAGAGACATTCACAATGCAATATTTCTGATTGCTAGCTCAGTGCAGGCGGAACCATCTTTTCTCCATACACATTTCGTTCTATGCTCATGTCGTATTTATTAATTTATAGTGTAATATGGAACTATAAATCTTGGATAAATTGTTTCACCACTTCCTTCGAGAGATTGTTGTCTTTTGACCTATTTAGTCCAGTTGTCTGAGACCTAGAGAGATTGTTGTCTTTTGACCTATTTAGTCCAGTTGTCTGAGACCTAGAGAGATTGTTGTCTTTTGACCTATTTAGTCCAGTTGTCTGAGACCTAGAGAAATTGTTGTCTTTTGACATATTTAGTCTAATTGTCTGCGACCTCGCAATCACCATAACATTAAAGCGGGCATGACAATTTGTTCTCTTCCACATATTCTCAGTTTCTAACAACGCACCACAAACCAATGCCATCAAAGTGAAAGTGAAGATACTCATAATTTCAAAAACTATATGTCTAGCAAGTATTTTAGGAAGAAGGTTATCAGTTTGGAAAGCAAGTGTAAGCACATCTCAAGAGCAAGAGAAAATTAACCTTGTAAAATCTAGATAAAAGAAGGTCAGTTGGAAGATCGGACTACCAAGTGGCAAGTGTGGAGAATGTCTCTTTCTTCTTATTTTCTTACAAAACTACATGAGTGCTGCTATATTTAACAAAAATATGACCTTTTCAGGCTATATGATAAGAGCAACATTTTGAGCATTAAGGTACTGATAAAAAAAAGTCTGACTACTATCATATGCAATCTGAGGATTGAAGATAAACCTTGAATTGGTAGGAGGCCCGGGTTGGTGCTCATTGAGCTTTAATGGGATCCTCAACTTGTTGCTTGAAAATCCTAGAAATAGGCAAAATAAAACCAAATTTTCACCCAAAGATTCATAGAATATTCCAGTTGAGGATAATTAAGTAGCTAGCTAAGTAATTTAACTCACTCAATTCTGTCGCTACTCGAGACCCTAACTTACCAAAAGCTGATGAATCAGAATATGGACTTGGGAGAAGAGAAACTACCTGCTTCCTTAAGCTTCTGCGGAAACATAACTAGTGTTAATTCCTTGTCAACATTATATTTACTGCCAAAATCCAAATACTGACTTTTTTCGTATTAATTTCTTGAATATAAATACCTAGAGGACAGCAGAGACGAAGAAGACGTTTGCTGCCGGAAAGAGACTGGTATGAATGCCGTTCCACTAATTGCAGACGTTACCATTTTGATGCTCAGCGCCGGCGAAGGTAGGAGCTGGCTTTCTGGTTAAACGGGATAAGGATAACCCGAACCGCTCTTGGATCTTTATTGGACTCGGACCATGTCATTAGCAATTGGGCTTACCCATCTTCTTATAAAAATAAATGTAAAAATTTTACAAATATTTAATGGTAATTTCTTTTTATACCAACAAATTGTAAAATTACCTATAATCCCAGATTTTATAGGTGAATTGATATCTTGAGGTTTTGTTGATACGTAACGGAAAAAAAGGAAAGAAATCGATCAGTTACGCTAAAAAAGGGCATCTACTGGAAAATTGAAATCAATCTTCCGTTAATTAAGCAATAACGGAACTAGGGGATTTTCAGTTGTTATGTATGCGTAACTGAATAACTTTATCACGAAAAAAATCTCTCAAAAAAAATAGGCTTGCAAGAACTGGAAACGAGCACTGGAAGACGAAATCGTTGCTATGAACGTATCGATTTTGCTGCGTCATTCAGGAAAGTAAGAATCGGACGTGACATATGAAAAATATAAAAGTGATGGGATTGTTGTCGGGGAGAATATTTCCTTCGTTAATTTGATTGAAGCAATTATGGGTGAACTTGATATCGACCAAAGAAGGAAAAGGATA
>JBCEWC010016075.1:0-13335 GCA_038996855.1 Solanum aculeatissimum | reverse complement strand
GGATTGGAGTAGTAAGTGGGCTATCCCCAAGGGTCCCACTCCTTTCTCGAAACTATGGGCCAACATAGGTTGCTACCAAAATGACGTTGCATATAACTTACGACCCCGAAGAATTTATATCACTTGTTGCAGGTGATTCTAATGATCCTCTTTGGATCTTGAATATACCAAAACGTCATTTATGAATACTATCACGAACACATCCAAAAATGGCTTGAACACCTTATTCATCAAATCCATAAAAATAGCTTGTGCATTTGTTAGACCAAATGACATGACTAAGAACTCGAAATGACCATATAGTGTTTGAAAAGCAGTCTTGGGTATATCTTAATTTTTTACTCTCACTTGATGATAACCCGACCTCAAGTCAATCTTTGAACACTTAGTACCTTGTAACTGATCAACTAAATCATCTATTCTAGGGAGGAAATATTTGTTCTTTATTGTCACCTTATTTAACTATTGGTAGTCAATACACATCCTTAACAAGCCATATTTCTTGCATACAAATAAAACTGGTGCTCCCCAAGGAGACATACAAGGCCGTATAAATCCCTTCTCTAGAAAATCTTTTAATTTCTCTATCAATTCTTGTAATTCTGTCGGGGTCATTCTATATGGAGGAATGGATATAGGTTGCGTATCTTGGAGCACATCAATACAAAATTCAACTTCTAATTCAGGAGGCAAACCTAGGAGATCTTCAGGAAATACATTTGGAAATTCATTTACCACGGGAACAGATTGAAGGGTTGGGGCATCTATATCTATATCTCTCACCCTCACTAAATGGCATATATAGCCGGCATATATAGCCCTTAGACACCATCTTCCTTGCCTTAAAGTATGAAATAACCTACCTCTTGGAGCCCCAATATTACCTTTCCATTCAAGGACTGCCTCCTTTGGAAAATAAAATTGCACCATCTTAGTTAGGAAATCCACCATGGCATGACAAGAAGACAACCAATCCATACCCATTATAACATCAAAATCTACCATTTCTAGCTCGACAAGGTCAATCAACGTGCCATGGTCACAAATAGTTACTATGCAATTACAATAGACCCTTCTATCTATAATAGACTCACCAATTGGTGTAGAAACTTCATATGGTTTAATCAATAATTCTATCACTCTTTTGAACTTCCCAGTAATCAATGGAGTAACATATGATAAAGTAGATCCTGGATCAATTAATGCATATACAATCTGTGAAAAGATGGACAATGTACCTTTAACAACATCTGGGGAAGCCTCCAAATTTTCCCAATCTCCAAGAGCATACATGCGATTTTGAGCTCCGCTAGAACTTGTTGCTCCTTTAACACCCCTACCACGGCCTAACAATTATGGCCCCCTTCCTAACAAAGGCACTTTCAATGATGATGCAGCAACTGATCTAGTTAATTGGGTCATACCACCCGTATCCCTTTGAGGGTAATTTCTTATCATATGACCCGGTGTACCACACCAAAAACAAATATTTGTCCCAAACCGACATGCACCTAGATGAGTTCTTTTGCATTGCTTGCAAGGCTGTCAAAGAGGTCTTAATTGGCTCATACTCCCTTGCTCTTGGTACTCCACTATTCGTGAACCTTGGATTCCACCTTGTTGCCCAGATTGGTTTCCCTTAGACCCTTGATATCAAAGTGGAGCACTAGCTGTAAAGTAGGAGAATGATGGATTTTGTGGTCTATTAGAAAATCGAGGCATGAAATCACCTTGTGATGGTGTAAATTGCCCCGTTGATCTAGCCATCTTGGATTGCACCCTTTCCAACTCTTGTACCCTTCTCCTTTGCCATTGATCCTCCAAATTTTGTGCAAAACCTTGCATCCTTACTATGTCCATGTCTTTATTTAAGGAAGCAATGGTAAAATATCTGACCAGGTAATGGTCTAATTTATCCACCTATCAATGAACTCGATCCTTCATAGTAGAAAACATATTAGGAGCATACCTAGAAAATGAGTTAAATTGGAGAATATACTCTCTCACGCTCATACCCCCTTGGTGGAGATTTATGAATTGATCTGCACGGGCCTCTCGAATCTCCAATGGCAGATAATGGTCAAGAAATACCTTTTTGAATTCTTTCCAAACAATTAGAGATACATCTGCTCCCCTGGATCGCTTCCAAGCTTCATTGCACAACACAACTACACCCTTCAACCCATATGTGTCTATCTCAATAGCTCTTATACCACTTATATGCATAACATCGAAGGTCAGTTGGATTTGATCAACGAATTCTTGTGGATCTTCTTTAGGATCTGACCCAGTAAATGAAGGAGGATCCAAATTAAGGAAGTCATATATACGTGTGCTAGTTGCCCTATCTGCACCACTAACACCTGTAACTAGACCTCCTTGCCTTTGACCTTGACCAACAACTATACAAGTAAACAATTGGACTACATTCCTTAAATCTTGCTCAGTAGCATTAATAGGAGGCTCTTGAGGTGTTGCTGCCCCCCTTAGCTCCCCTGGAGGTGGAGGAGTTGGGGAACTCTGTGATAAGGACTCATCTGGAATGACATTTTTATTAGGTCTAGCTTGTGATTAGCTGGTCCCTTCTCCAAGATCTATCTTCCTACTTGAACTTCTTCTCCTTGTGATAGGCATCTTTTGCTATGTATAAAACAAATAGGTTTTGGGGTTAGACATAATAATCCTACAATACTGACTCTATGGCACGATCTAGGAAATGAAATGAAAGAGGCAACAGATGTGGTGTACAACACACCCATAAGCAAGACATAGACATGGCTTTGTAGACTCCCTAGGATGACCTACTCTAATACCACTTTTGTCACGCCTCTAAGTCTATAAAGATGGACAGGCACTCAGTGCCCTCTAGGCCTGAGAGAACCAACATATAACCTGTGCTTATCATGCATATGTCTATGACAACTCTACTGAGATAAGAAATCAAAATAAGTAGCACAAAACTTACATACAGGACTTGGTCATTGAGGCCACAACTATTTATAGACAAGATACAACTTAACTATATACAACAAGTCTACAAAGCCTCTACAAGATAGAAAACCTCAACATAGATCGGGACAGGCCCTGCCTTACATCAAACTATTATATAATACTAAAATGCATAAACTACACACTCAGTAAATCCCGGATCAACTTGGAGCTCACCAAAAGTTTCTGGGTGTCGAGTGCGCCTATACTGGATGTCTACTAGCAGGAGTACCTGTACCTGCAACATGAATTTCAGCATCCCCGACGAGAGATGTCAGTACAAAATGATATACTGAATATGTAAGGCAATAGCACATGCAAAATCAAAAGTCAAGTGAAATCAAGTAGCAACATATAAATGCATAGATCATAATAAAAGACCACCTTCGTTATACTTGCGGGATCATGTATGTTACAGTCTTTTCTTTACTCTTTAATGCTTCATAACTTCTTTTAACCATGTATTATAAATAACCAACTGATCAGTGGTAAGAGAGGATGACCCCTGCTTGCTATTTTAACCCTTGGGATGCTGTCCTCATAGCTATACAAATTGGGATAGACCGATGCTAGGCTTTCGCCCCTAGGCTGCCACCCTCATAAACCAAGTGAGATCAACCCATGCTAGGCTCTTGCCCTTGGGATGCCACCCATACTGGGAATAATGTTCAAGCTATTCTTTAATACTTTGAGATTATTACTTTGGTGATTATGATGATTTTGAAGCCTTGGAACTGTTTACCCATAGTATACGATACGACAATGGTAACTTAGGTTAGTACAATAATATAAGAGTTGAATGTAACATTAATGGTCTACGTAGGAGTTTAAAGACACACTTGGCTACACAAATGAAAGCATACTCATCATACTAGTGCTTGGAAGTGTAAGCTACAGATTTGCTAATAAAAATCATTGTCACTACTGGAATAACACCTGAGAAGCTCACTCGTTGATTGTGACATGAATGTTAGATTTCATGCCAAATAGTATGGAATGGGATAGCCTTACATACCTTGTTGTACGACCTTGTTATTACCTCAAAGTAACATCTTTCCTTCTCAAATATTTATCTACAATAGTGTGGGTGATAAAACTAGTGTTAGTAGATAATAAACATATGTTGGCAGTTCAATCTTAACCAAATAACATCCGGGCAGCAAATTCGTAATTACCACCTAAGGGTGTTCTTTCAACCCTTCTTCTTCTAATTGCATTTGGTTCTTACATATTTTTTTATACATAGTGTACCTCAACTAATTTTTAGTTCCATAACACGCTTACAATAGTTCAAAAGGTACAACACATGACGATTCCACACAACACATAATTAAGTAGTGTAACATTGCAACCCCTCTCCGATATTTCAACACCAACAATTCACACCCTTTCCCCATATTAACCAAACTGTTTTTAACACATTTACACACCCAAACAGTCCCAAAGAAATAGAGGACGTGGGACCATAGTTGTCAATCATCTTCCCACAAGTTCATATCAAACTTACGTTAAAATATCGTACTTAACCTTATGTCGATGGAAAATAAAGATGTGGCAGTAACATATTTTAATTCTAGTAACTTGCCCTTTAACTCAATTTCTTCAAGAACTTCAATTTCTTCACTCTTTAAACCAAACAAGAAGCCAAAAACTCTCTTAACAATCAAGAGAAATGAGCATCACTTGAGAGAATATTATGCCCTATACTTCTATTTACGCATAAGTAACATGTTTTCCTTGTCTTTCATGATAGAATTAAGTTAAATCTATAGGTATTCTCACTCACCTTAGCATGCAACAAGAAGGATCTCTTCAAACCGTAGAGAAATTCTAAGGTTGTTGCTCCTTAACCTTTGAGAGAGATAAGAAAGCTAGAGTTTAATATAATTCTTTTGGTGTGTTAAAATGAATAAAAGGTCTAGCTATCCTAACCTTTTATAAGCCCTTTTTGGCGCTTAACTTCCTCCTTTTGCTTTATTTTCAGCCACTAAATGGCCAAGTAGGTTATACAGCTCCTTAGTTATGTCAAGTTGCTCAAAGGGTCAAAGTAGGTGACACACCTACCTGCTTTATCCTTTGTTGGGCTAATTACTTGGGCCTTGGAAGATTTAAAAGGTGGGATTCCTTTTCCATTCCCCTTTCTCTTACTTTCGTGAACCATAGATTATACACACCATCAAAAAAAGAAAAATGAGAAGCTACCAAATTTACTAAAATAGCTAACCCCAAACACAATACTTATAAGCTCGACAAGGGCATCTCCTCCCCATGGTTGATCCCCGAGGTGTTAGCATAGATTGCAACTATTGTGGTATGGTCGCTTCAAGTGGCTCCTCGACATAGTGCATCCAACCTGAAGCTTTAGTCTTCTTCTCCCACCTCCGGTATGATTTCATTTTTATGAAGTATGTTGTCGTAATGCATTTTCAACCAATTAGACCTACCTTCAAATCCACATGACAAAAATATCTTATAGGCATTTTAAATCATGTATTAGGAAACATTTTGATCAATAAAATCAATTGGAAGAAGTTTGGTTCACTTAGTGAAGAAATGTTGTTTTTAGTAAAGTGACTACTTGTACTTTGCATTCGCGGACAAAGAGGCGCATTTACGGAGTTCAAAGAATTCTAAGCTTCTACATTCGCGGTAAAGTCTCGACATTCATGAAGACAAGTGTCACCAACAAAAATTCCAAAAAGTACAGAGGCATTTTTTCAAACACATGATAGGCATACATTTGCAACATCATTTTGACAAATGTCACCTGCAAATCTATCCCCAACAGCATACAATCACTACCCAAACAATAACCAGCAATTTGACAACAAAATCCACTTCATCTTTCAACATTTAAGCTCAGAAATCTTTTCTTAAAATACCCAGAGGTGTGGAACCATACCAACAAAAACATGAGCCCAAGAAAACAACAATGGACAAGACTATCTTGGTTTTGAAATTTCACAACCATCTCAAGAAATATATAGTTAAGAAAAATCACTATTGTCATGAAATTTCATGGTTGTACAGATTGCTATCGATAAACGAGAATGGAGATGGAGTAGGGTGAACATACCTTTGAGTGGAAAACCAAAAAGGATGAAGTAGAAGGGAGAGCTTGGGCTTTTCTTGAAGGTTTGTGACAACATAAATTATTCAAAACTTGCTTACCTCGCACTGTTATTCCATGCCCCTGTTCCCCTTTTCTGAAGATGAAAGACAAAGTCATAAGTGAGTTATCTTTTCATTTAACTACACCGGTCAGTACTCCACCATTATGGATATTTGGGCACATTCGCACCCTATTGCCTTTTGTACACTCCCTATTTGAAGACATGAGATCGCCTTCGTGGACGACAAATGGGTGCCATACCTGGGCTAATTTTTTGCAACTTTAGGAAATCCCAGACCCATTTAGGTGATCCACCCTTTCGTGAAGGGCGATCCCTGGGTGCCAAATTGTAGTCAAAATGGGTCAGATTCATCCTTTTGAAATTTTTATAGCATTTCCACCCATTTATTTAAGAAGCAACACTAAAAATTCAGAATGCAAGAATTTATTTAAGAAATTTAAAATATGAACAAATTTGATTCACCACTCTTTTGTGTTTCCACTTTGTGGTAGTGAATCTTCTCCCCAATCTTAAGACAATTTTTCGGTTGAGCTTATGGGCATGATGATGAGAGACTATTAATATTCTCCACCATCTCTCCACTTTGAGGACTTAAATTGTCTACCCAACTTGATGTCAATTTTTCGTTTTTGTTCCTTGGGTAGACACACGAGAGTGTCAAGAGGCCTTCTTCAAATTGATCTTCACACTCTATGACCTCCAAGTAAGCAACACTCTAACCTTCAAATGAACTAAAGTTTCCACCAATGATCTCTATGGCTTTTTCTTGCAACTTTAGTATCATGGCCTTTTGGATGATTATTGTCCTTGATGACATGCATTGACCCAATATTTCTTCCACATTAAGCACTACTACTTCTTCTTGAGACTCCAATTCATGGTTGATAAAAATTGAGTCGGGAGTGTTACTTACTATGTTACTTAGTATCAAGTTGACCTCAGAAGCATCAACTTCCCATTCCAAATGATCCATCATATAACCTCTAGCAACAAGCAAACATTTGAGATCATCCGTCATGTTGAGCAATTAGTGTCTTTAAGCCACTTCCTTGGCAAGTCTTAGACTTAAGTCCATGAGCCAATCTTGAGTCATAATACTCGCGTCCCCATTTAGATCCTCAACATCAATTTGCTCGCCATGAAGTGCAATACTTTTAAGGAGATAGAAAAAGTAATTACATTTATCAAGCAAGCGTTCATCACAATTATCCATATATAAAAATAAAAAACAAAGAAACTAAATAAATACTCACCAATCAAATTAAAAAGAATAAACTACAAGTCATAAATCAACTCAATACACCTATTGTTCCCTGACAATGACACTATTTTTTTATGTTGCTCAACCCTACATCACTAATGGACGTGGGCGCGACAATCATCAACATATTAACCCAAATTTTTGGAGTTGGGATTGAATCCCACAGGGAATAATATGTCAATAATTGAGTTGAGAAAGGGTCGATAGCTACTAATTCAAATTTGATTAGCAAGTACCAAGCAAGTTATAACTAATTGGGGGGAAAGCCAAGCAAAAAACTACTCCTAAGGGAAACTGGGGTAAGGATTGATCAAGCAAGGGAGCAACGATAGGAAATATAAGAATCAATCAAATCCCAATCGATCCATCACACTTAGCATCATATTTACACTACGAGTAGGCTAAGTTTTTGGTAACCACACCTCAATTACGACAATGTAGTGTTTCACAAGAGCCTATTATGGCCTCTCACATGATCCACTCAAAGACATGCTTGGCTTGAGTACCTCAAAATAAAACTCCCTAGACCTTAGCTATTGAGTCCTTTTTTAGGACCTCAACCCATAAACCCATGACTATCATGCAAACCCTCCCCTTCAACTACTCAAGTTACCACAATAATTGAAGATCTAAGCTAGATTCATGTTCATAACCTCAAATCATAAGTTAAACATGAAGGTAAACATGAAACCATACATCAATTGAATCCAATCAAAGCAATTTGGGAGAAACCCACTTGATTTAGCAAGTAAATCTTCAACTAAGCATGAAAACAAGAGAATTAATCAATTCCCATAAACTAATTAACACCTAAACTCAATTAAATCTACAAAATATGCATTCAAGAACGAGAAAGGAAAGAGTGAGTGAAAGATAAATACAAGTGAACCTCACACTCTTCAATCCACTCAAGAATTTGTAGAAAACTTACTCTAATTCCTCACTCTAAACTAAAATATACACTAAGGTGTGTCTTTCTCTCTTATTTTTCATATAAATATATGAAGGAATAATGAATTCTCTCTAGAAAAAAGGTTGAGAGTGTGTGTATATCTGAACTAAGATTGAAAATTATGAATTCTCTATTTTATCCTGATGTTAGTCGCATGAGTGCTCCGTGTTCGTGGAGCTTTGAGCACATTTAAGGAGGTCAATAGGCTCTTAAACCTCCACATTAGCACTAAAGAATTTCACTATTGCAGATAATAGTTTCCTTTTGCTCCTCCTATGTGCTATAAACAAACGTGCTTGTACCTATTTGTAATCCATTATTCTGCATTCGTTGGACTGAAGGTCGTATTAGCGGAGTGTAATTGCTTCCAAATACAAGTTTTTGCATTTTGAACTCCTTTTTTCTTAGATTAAGCTCTAACTTCAATTCTTCTCAGCAAATCTCCATTTAAGCCATATGTACCTAAAATATACACCATTCAAAACCTAATTAGCCTCAACTTAAGGAATTAAAACACAAAATCATAAGAAATGAGTGCAAGGTATACATTCATCAACAACAGACTCTAGAGAGAGATCTAGATTAGGCTCTCAAGATAGAGATGGCTTTAGGTCGGACGAGAAGTTAGGGTCAGAGTATGTCAAGATGATTAGGTCTTCCCTAACTCTAATTCCTGCAATCCGATCGATAATACATTGGTATGTCAAGGAAATATAAGATATTTGTAGAGAGGACATCCTACAGCATGATAGGGGTCGTTACGCCTAGACTACTTTTGAGAAACCATAGTTAGTCACTTATGAATTTGATACTGCACCCAATCTATATGACACCATGGCTCACTATAGATTGGAATGGTTAGCAGCACTATCGGGGAAGTATTCCCTGATATTGGTTCCTGAGTTCTTTTCTTCTTATGTTGCTAACATCACTGAGGCAACCCCAAAGAGGGGGAAGCCCCTTTCATATCTAAAGTTGACATAAATGATATTGCATAGAGTTCCAATTGACTTATCAGAGGCCACCATCTGCAGATTCCTATTTGGTCTCGAGCACCAGGCCCTTGTGATGATAGTAGAGTTAGAGTATAGGTTAGAGCAGGCTTGTGATAATGCTTTGATAAGAGATGTAGCCTAAAAGGCTACTTTGATGAGATGGATTATCGGCTACATAGCTGAGTAGGGCCAAGGTACTGACTGGGTATCCAGTTCCACGTCTATTGTTAAGGCTTACTCAACTTTATGGGAAAGTTTTGAAAGGTTATTGTACATATGCAGATCTGACCAACCTAGGCAGATAATACACTTATGGTAGATTGAGCAATTATGGTTTCCAATATCATTGCTAGCTATGAGATTAAATTTTCTCAATGTATAGTAAAGTATATACACCACCGTGCTTTAAAGAGATCCATGTCGATTATGTTCCCCTATTTGATTCATCAATCATGTATATAGGCAAGGGTAGAGATCTTTTCTAATGTGGATGCAATTATTAAGATGTAAAGGACTCAGGATGTCTTCCTAATCAAGGTCGATAAGAATCCAGTGGCTATTCAACGAGCACCATAGCCTCTAATAAGATTACCAGATATGTTTGCCGAGGCACCACAACCTAAGCCTACTACCTCTACTACTACTGCTATAGAGATCGAGAAGCTCCCACAGACTGATTTTAGGGAGAAGATGGGGCTCACTAATACTTCACCCATATTACAGAGGTCGTACATATGTGTCCTTACACCATAAGCGTGGTTTATGTATCCGCAGTCTATTCAGGCTTTAGTGTAGAGACAAGTTCACACTGAGTCCTAGTTGACTCAGTTACTCAAGCAGATTTTTCCTTGGGTTCGCAAGGCCATAGTAGAGTCCGAGGAGCATGTACAAGAGCATTTCATGACCACACTTGAGGAGAGAGTAGCATAATTTCATAGCACTATAGATGTAGTTGTGAGGCGTATAAAGCAAAGCCTCAAATCAACCCAAACTCCAAATATCATAGTCGTTCAGGGAGAAATCCAGTAGCTTTGTGTGGATATGAGGGCAGTGACTTCAACATCTCTAGTGAATCCTATGTATGATATTTCTACAAAGGTGGTGGATTTATTTGTTGATGAACCCATAGATCACACCTCTAAGAAAAGGAATTATACTGATGACGACGACCCTGACGTGCCTAGATAAAAGGGAAAGAGCCTAGAGAGAGAGCATATAAAAGCTACTAGACGAGCCTCAATTATGGATGAGATGGAGTGGAAGGCACAAGAATAAGAGATAGTGAGGGGTGCTGGCACCTCAGAATATGCTGCCACAACTGAGGAGACCACCCAACAGGTTGAGAGTGAAGAGACACAAACCAACATCGGTGCTTATGCACCTAGGTATGTTTCTTTTTTACCCTGATATTATATTTTGTTTTATTTTGTTGAATTGAGGACAATGCAAATATTTTTTAGTTGGGTGTGGGTAGTTATAGGCCACGACAAAGTCTGAGTAACCAAGGCCTATATCTACTCCAATTTTTGAGTACGTGGGGTTTTCTTACTTGTGTTAGTGTTTTCCTGAGGACATTTAATTTTTGTTGAACCGGCCCATTTAGGATGTGTAAGTAGTACTAGAAGCATATTGTACTGATATGTATGACATATGTTAGTTTGTGTTGAAAAATGATACCCCAATATTGGTTATTTTGATGATGTCCAAATAGGTAGTTTTGATGAAAACCATGTGGAATCAGTAATTGACAGTGTTTATTTTGATAAGATAGGGCTTAATTATGATAAAAAGCATGGCCTGGGAGTCTATGTTGACAGTTTATTCAGTCCCAAATATGTGTCAGCGTTTTTGCATAATTCTTATATTGTTTTGCAATCCAGAACTTTCCCTGTTACTCTGACTAAGACTGTAGGTTAGTCGGTTAGGAAAGTACCATAGGTCATTGTTTATATTAGTCTACTTAGCCTAAAATAACCAACCAAATGCAGTATGTATCCCTTGATCCTAACGTTTGAGCCTTACACGTACCCTTTCTTTATAAATAACTAAGTAACCAAACCTCTTTGTCTGTGAAATCTTGAATTTGGCCCTGTTCCTTCCTTGAATATTGTGTGTCTCGACTCAGGCTAAAAGCCTAAGTTGAGGGTGTCTACAAAAATTGACCATGGTTCAGGGATTGGATATTGTGCACCTCAACTTAGGCCAAAATCCTAAGTTGAGGGTGGCTATTGCAAAGAAATCATAGCAAGATAGAAAAGGGAGCATAATAATACAATGAAAAAGGGTAAAATATGAAGTGGGTGCAAAAATAAAAGATAAATGCAAAACTTATGAGTTGAAAAGAAAACAAACAAAGAAAAGTAAAAGGTAATGAGCTAAAAAATTAGAACAAATGCACCCAAAAGTGTTTGAAAGAATAAAAGGGGAAACATGAGTTAAAATATTAGTGTTGGTGAGGCAAAAGTGTCAAATAACCGTCAAGGAAGGCCATTAGTCACTATGTTCTAAAAATATCACACCAAGCCTCCCGAGCCTACTTTTCAAGCTGAGAAAGCCTTGTTATGATCCTAGTCCAATCAGTCAAAGGCCATGGTAATGAATATAGGGGAGAACCTATGGTATCATACACAATGTTCAAATATCTATTGTAAACGTGAGTGTGTTTGTTAGTCCCGAGTATTCAACCTAAACATATCATTTTGAGTGAAAAATTGGACTTTTTTCTGTGAGGGAACTTGAATTACATTGTTAATAGTAGATTACCTTGGTGAGTGTTATTTATGTACATTACCTTGCTTGTCATAGTTACTCTGTCATGTATTAATCCACGTGAGTTTATTTGATAACTATCTAATAGGTGCATTGATGGTTTGAATGGGTATTTGTGATTTATTGAGATATGATGTATGCCATGAGATTGAGGTCATGTGGTTGTTGTAATGCTTATGTTAGATTGAGTCTGTCGTTTGAGGACAAGCAATGATTTTAAGTTGAGGGTGTTGATATGTCACAAAAATATGATACTTTTGATAATTTAAACTTAGAATTTTATTTGTTCTCGAAATGATGTTATTGGGTTTGATGTGTCTTTATGTTAATTTGCAGGATTTTAGGAGTCGGGAAGTTTTTGGGCTAAATTATGCAGATTATAGATTCTTGAGATTTCACAAGACCTTCTATAATCCATGATTCATTCCACAAGCTGTAGATGGGTTTCGTAGGATGGATCCAGTGAAAGGCCACTTTTTAAAAGTTAAAACCACATGTTACCAGGACATGTCGTAGAACATTTGATGGCCCGTACATCAATTCGTTCCTTGAGGATTAGAGATTTTGAAGAATTGCTGAAGAGTTACCAAATGAAACCTTGTATAGGTCGTAAGTCAAAAGACTGTCCATAAGAAGGTTTTGTACATTAAAGATAGTTTATGAAGAATTCAATCCACGAAGCCAATCTACGGGTCGTGAGTGTAACTACAACCCATTACTTTATTCGTCAGAGGACCTGATTCTAGTTTTCCTATTTCTTTTAGGATTTGGTTTTCTTTTATTATAAAGAGGTTTTTAGGTTTTTTAGACAAGCAGTTAGAACGTCCAGAACTTTAGACTTGAGATTATTACTTTGTTCTTGGAGATTTCTTATAGATTAATTTTGACTTTATCTTTGAATTATAACCTTGTGATTTTCATGAGGATTTCAGATTTCATGTTCTTCAGTTCTTCATTGTAATGTTTAATTATTCAAATTTGTAACATGATTCTCTCATCTACAGTGAACATGAGTATCTAAATCCATAACTAGGGTTGTCGGAACCATGAATAACAAACAAAGTAAAACTGAATAATTCATAATTCTTGGAAAGTGCGTATGCATCTATTTTTTATCTCTTCATTTTAAATGCTTCTTAATGGTTTCAAATGTTAGAACTTACCTAATTCGTACTTATAGGATCAAGGGAGTAGTGAATGGGAAATGGGATAAAATAACAGGATTTTACTTGAATA
>JBCEWC010016074.1:0-13335 GCA_038996855.1 Solanum aculeatissimum | reverse complement strand
TACGGGTTTTTGAGACGAGGGTTCCCAGGAAATAACCTCTCTACCTCTGAGGTAGTGGTAAGGTCTGCGTACATTTTTACCCTCCCCAAACCCCACTTGTGGAATTTCACTGGGTATGTTGTTGTTGTTGAAAGGTAAAAGGGGAGTTCAAAGTCGAATTGTTTCTAATTGTAGTAAAGAATATTTTTTTTAGACGGAATAAAAAGGAAAGGACGCCACATAAAATGGGTCAGAGGAAGTAAAAATCTTATAAAATAAATACATACACAAATATACCATTACTAGAGAAATTTTTATAAATATTTAAGACTTTTTTAAGGTAGAAAATATAAAATATATTTTTATTAAATTTTAATTTTACTCGGATGCATTGTTATCAAAGGCGAAAAGTGTAAAAAAGCTCTAAGGTCCGTTGGGCCTTTAAGCGCAAAGTGCAAATATATACCATTACTAGAGAAATTTATATAAATATTTAAGACTTTTTTAAGGTAGAAAATATAAAATATATTGTTATTAAATTTTAATTTTACTCGGATGCAATGTTAACAAAGGCGAAAAGTGTAAAAAAGCTCTAAGGTCCGTTGGGCCTTTAAGCGCAAAGTGCAAATAAAGTGTGGCCTTTAATGAAAAAAAGGTGCAAAGGGAGAAAAAATTAAAAATATATATGTTTAGTCCAAGACGACGACAACAACAATATACCCAGTGAAATCTCACAAGTGGGGTCTAGGAAGGGTAAAATATACGTAGACCTTACCACTACCTCATAGAGATGTTTAGTCCAAGACTAATAATTTTAAATATGAATGAAAAATATATGGCCAAAGAAATTGAAAATAATTATGATAAAGTGAAATATCAATTGTTTATTGTCACTTCTTCAGATAGGCTCATTGGCAAGCAAAAGTTTGCTTAGAACCTTGATGACGACATTGAGGCACACATAAATCGAGGCGAAGCGTTCAACACGTTTTGTGACTCGATTCAGGGCTTAAGCGCACGTTTTGACTACACTGCTCGGATATCCTTGAATGTGTTGGATGTTGTGAGAAATATAGGAGAAAATATTATTGAATTGTTGTCTACATTATTACATTGAAACCCTATTTATAAATACCATATTAAACTCCTTTTCCAACTAGGATACTATAATACAATCCTTTTCCAACTAGGATACTATAATACAATCCTTTTCCAAATAGGATTCTATATACTATTGTTATTCCTATTCCTATTCTAAGTAGGATTGTATTTACCTATTCCTATTCTAACAATATACAAAGTACCAAAATTGTCCGTAAAAATGAGTGGTAGTGAGAGCACCACATGTCATTTTACATTCGAATGTACGGTGGTGAGGGTCCCAACTCCCAACTGGTCATGTCAATATATAGAGAGTCATAATAAAACGTCACTCAGGAAATAGATTAAGAAACTTTGATTTGATTTGCTAATATTAAGAAACTTTCTACATTTCTACACACTTTCTTCTATGAGAAAAGAAAAACTTTTTTGGTGTGGTGATCAAAATTTAAGAATTAAAAAACGAAAATGTTTTGAGTTGGAAGAGTTGTGTTAGAACCATTTTGACCTACCCAAATTTCGCTGTTTCACATCCCCAGTCACATGCTAAAGACTTGGGCTATGTTCGGTATGGAGGAAACTGGAAAATCTGCTTCGATTTTCCTTTTTCTTTGATCAAAATTTTAGATAAATATAACAAGTTGCTTAAAGTGAGGAAAATGACTTAAAGGAAAACAAGTTCATAAATGACATTCTGAATTCATTGACTCCTTACCCATGACCTCACCCCCTGAACCTCACTCTCCACCTCATCCCATCCGTATGGTGTTTTGCTATACGACATATAAATGTTCTAGGAATAATATTTTCTTACCAACCGAACACATTTATTATCCAAGAAAACATTTTCCGTCCTACTGAACACATCCAAATATCCCCCAAATCCAACGGGTCGATTAATTCGATCTACACATCGGATGGTTTGACAATAAGCTAGCAAATACAGTTTATCATACTAATCTAGATTATATCGAGAAAAATTAAGTAAAAATTACCAGAATGAGCAGCAGAAGCCATCCTCCTCTGCCTTCGATTCAGCGGCACCTGCTTAAACCCAAAAACGGAAAAAGCATTTTCGGCAAATAAAGAAGAAAACGAAGCAGACAATCCCTCGGATTTATAATACTCCTCACAGGGTTCAAAACCAAAGCAAGCATGCCAAGAACTGAGCATTCCATAACCATTCACAGAAGAACCCAAACTCCCACTGCTGCACTTGGCAATCGATTTTCTTCTCCTCCCAGACCTACCCAACAACTTCGAAGACTGAAAATCTGAAGAACCCTTCCAAAATTGATCCTTCTCATTGGATACAGACATGCAAGCTGCCACAAGCCATGTACAGAGTGGAGAGGCCACAGAAGAAGCCACCATTTGTGGAGAAAAAAAAACTGAAAGCTTTCTGAAGTCAAATTAGAGCATAAAAACACTGATCCAGATGTGAAGTTGGATCAGTTATTATCAAGAAAATCGAAATCTTTTGGAATGAAATGACTTATGAAAGTGAAAAATCACGAGGCAATTAAAGTCGTTGGAAGTTGCAGAGGGCCATCAATGGAGTAGATTAGTCGTGTTTCCAAACAGTCAACTTCTGAAGTGATTACAAATAAATGCGCTTTTGTTTATAATTACGTCTGATTTGAAATGTGCTTGCAAATTTCGAAATCTTGACTGTTAGGTGGCATCCTTCGTGGGCTTGGGCCAAATCTACAACCTGACAATAAATAAATAAATAAATATTACTCCTACTAAATAAATAATAATAATACTTCGGTAGTATGCAACCACCTATCTACCTCCGTATGAGCTAGGGGTGGACATTCGATTTTAGTAAATTTTACTTCGATTTTTTTATTTTTTATTTTAAAAAAATATGCACCATATATTTGATTTGATTTTTTCAAGTTCAATTCAATTTTATTCAGTATTTTTAGAATGATTCTTCGGTGCGAACTAATGAAAAATTAAAATGAGCACCAAATCAAAGTATAAAAAACTTGAAATCATGTTAAGTGATTATGTGTCCCCATGCAACACTTATTGTGCTTAAAAAATTATATTTATCTTTGTCAAGAACTTGCGCCTCCAACTATGGATTGTTTGGTATGAGGTATAAATTATAATAATTTCGGGATAAAATGTAGGATTATTTTATCCATGTTTGGTTGGAGGTATAAGCTAATCCTTGAACCATTTACATCACCATATATGGTGGGCTAACTCATCTCAGGGTGCATTAAAAAAGAGGGGGGAAAAGTGTATCAAGGAACCATTTGGTAGGGTTTATTAGAATAGTATTGAATATGGTGTATTAATAATACTGAAATTAATACTTGTATATGTAATGTTGAGCTTATTTCTCATGTAATATTTGATTTGACGTATTAAAAATAATATAATTACATTCTAAAAGAAAAAATTATTTACAAAAGTACCTTTCACAAATATGGCGGAAGGATATAAAAAATATTTTGAGGGACAATTATGTTTTTAGTTATGCTAATGTATGCATCAAAACTCTTTTCTTCACTAATACTATGTTCATGTATTAGTTATACATATCATGGTATTTAGAAAAGTGAACCAAACAAGATACTTCTACCTCAATGGACATCTTATTTTACCACAACCTCTAAAATTTCATTGCATTTAAAAAAATTACAAAGGCTTTTCTCGAATACTTCCCTACCATTAAGTAATGTATCATTCGTAATTTGTGATCTATGTAACAGGAGGTTTCTTGATATATCTGAGATCCTATAAATATAAAGGATTTTTATAATTTGGAAAAGAATAAAAATTAGATGTAATTAACTCTTAATAATATGAGATCTATATAAGAATAGAGAATAAATAAAATTAATACATACATTATTTTTGTCAATACGCTTTACCAAATGATCCTTAAGTGGGTATTGATCCCCATTTTTTCAAGTAAATAACTTATCCATCAACCAAATAGACAATTTAATTAGTCCTTTTTAGAGCATCAATGTCTACCATTAATATTAGACTAATTTTAAAAATCATACACCTAAAATATCAAATATCACCATAGAAAGTGTGTTTGCACGCATCCAAAATTGGCCCCTAGCTTAGTTGGTTTTTGATTGGTTATCTGAACTCTTTGGTAAGGGGTCTGATAATCCCCTTTCCATTTCTCTTTCCCCTACCCGATTTTTATTTTTAAAAAAAAACTTCATTATTAGTGTCGGCCCACTTTACCAGCGTACAATTAGAAAAGGAGGAAAGGTTAATGGTAGAGATAGAGACACTCACGTTTGTTCTTCGCTTACACCCTTCAGAATTCAATCAAACTGTTTGACAGTTTGCCAAACCCAATTTGATGCAGCAGCACATCACGTAAATGCTTAGCCCCGAACATCTCGAATGAATGAGTAGTTATTACTGTATCATGAAATTTGATGGTTTAATAAATAGTTTTCCACAATTGCTGCCCTCTGAATTTAGTTGTAGTACTGAAATCCTTTGGCTTGGAAGAAAGAAATGGTAAAATATGAAGAGGATAGAAAATGAAGGAAATTAATTTGATGCTTTTTTCAATGGTATATTCTTTTAATGTCTGGGCCCTTAGCTGCGTAACGACAATGGAGAGTCGGATTAATATATTCGACGCCCGACTATATAATGTGTGTATGAAAAGATAGCTTTCACATCTTTGTGGAAAATTCCTTTGAAGACTTCGCTATATGCACTCAATTTTTTCGATTTTCGATTTTTCAAAAATAAAATAAATTTTCATTTTCTTATTTTTTTTAATTTGGTTTCTCGATTTGTTAGTTGTGGTTTATACGAAAAATGAGAAGTAAGTAATGTTAATATTTCTTTTGGTTTAATACAATGATAATTTCTTAAATTTGTCAATAAATTACACTTAAAACACTCGAACTATGACTTGTTCTAATTGAGTATCTAAATACATGATATAAAGTGTTCCTATTAAACACTATCGGTTCACATTTTAAAAAATTTTATGTGTGTGATCTCAAATGCTCAACATTAAGTATACGAATCGTCCTAAGTGGTAAACTTTTTCAGATTTTATGGTTTATTGAAACTAATTCATGAAGTGACATATTTTAAATGGTTAACTTATCTACGTAATGATCATTTTAGAACACACAAAATTTTAAAATTTAATCTAAAGTATCTATTAAACAAATTATAATTTAAATGAAAATATATTAGACCTATTTTTCTATAAATTCAATTCACATGATTGATATAATGAATATCACTCCTAAGATAGTGTTACATATTTAATATGATAGTCTTAACATTGAGAGTTTTCTATAAAAACGAGGTCTTTTACTCCACTTGCTTTCTTGATTACAAAATCAAAATATGTCATTATCTGGTTCAAATTTTGAAGAAGGCATTTGTGTAAACCAATTCGATTTTTATTAAGTTTTACTTTTTTTTAATTCTTTTACAATATATTAGTATCTAATAATTTTTTTTATTATGGCTATATATAACATATCAAATTAAGAAAAAAAAATTAAAAATATTTTGACGAGATTTCTCTTGAATCAATTTGGGTTACATATCAATTTAATTTCTAATGAGTTGAATTAAAATGGATTAAGTTAGTAAATAAATGGGTCTACAATCTGCCCAAACTTAAATGGATCAGACAAGTTCAATTTGATTTTGCCATCTCTAATTGGCTCTTTTTGATTGAAATTTTCATTAAATGCGTTCTAATTTGGGTATCTATGTGGAAAAAAAAAACTTCCAACTAAATAATCGTATCTAACATTAAATAAAATGGTGTGTGACATTTCAATAAAGAATAAGGGATATCAACTTTTAATATAATCAATGCATATTATTCAAGTTAATACAATCTTAGTTATTGTGCAAACAAGATATCGTTATCTAAATTGCTTAGAAATAATATTTTAATATTATCTGTGCATTACGCAAATACATATATCAGTATATGTGTAATATATAAATAGTTTATACAAAATATAAACAACGTATTTACACTACATACACAAAAATCAACGGAGACGGAAAAAATGGTCATTAGTTTGAAATATTAATTATTTAATAGGATAACAAATTTACAGGGAAAAATATTTTTTAAAATATCAAATTATAAAAGTAAGAGCGGAGTAAATATATAATATAATATTCATATTAAAAACTTTCAATTCAAATTTTTGAAAAATTATTTCACGCAATCTCAACTTACAAGCATCTATTAGATAGCTATCTTAACCACATTCCATATATATTTCCTTTAATTGTACACATAAGTTCTTGTATTGAGTGTATCCTTTTGTATTTACCACTTTCTCCTTACTTAGACATTTCTCCTACTGTCTTATATGATTATTGTAATATCTTTGATTATGTGTGATTTTGTATATTGTTTACGCAATAATCCAAACAGGAAAACGCAGCTAATCATTTGAAAGTTGACTAGTCGATGGTGTATAAATTAAAAATATTAGCTAATTGAACAGTGAGCTTTCACAGGGATTGAGTGGAGACGTGAACTCTTCTCTGTATTCTACACAACAGGTATTCAATTAAAAGATTCTGATCTTAACTTCTGTTTTCTTCATATATACTTATTCGACGTATAGACAGATTCAAGATTTTAAGTTTATGAATGAATGACAACTGGATTAGGAATAGGTAATTATTATGAAAAATAAAGATGATTTTTTGGAGGTATAAAAGATCCTAGATATTTTGTAGAATTTTATAGAATAATATCTTTGATATTTATATTTAGGAAAAAATCTAAAAAGTCTAAAGTATTAGATATTTTTGGAAGATATTTGTAGGAAATTACAGAAAAATCTAGATTTTTGTTAGATAATTAATAGATAAAGTTACCTAGATATTTTTTGTAGATATATCTAGAATGTATCTAGAATCATCCCTACACAACTATAAATAGGGGTGACATTAGGCATTTGTAATCAACCCAAACCAAAAAATTGAATTCAATACAAGTAGTCTTCTTTCCTAACAAGTTTCCCTTTTCAAAATCTTGGGCTAGCAGAAGGTCTCCCGACTATATTTTTCTTTTTAGGATACTTCTCTACAATTATTGTGACTTGTAATTTAAAGATCCCATTTCCCTATGTTGCTCGGACTCTCCAAAAATGCTTCCAACACTCACCCCTCAACATTTTGAAAAGTCTGAGCAACATACATAGCTGATCTTAATTCTTATGTGCATGTATTGCCATGTACTGCTATGATTTGATCTCGAGTTTATGTTCTAGAGTAATTTGTTTTGCTAAACTGATGTTATACCTAAACAAACTTGAGGGATACTGAATATGAAGTTCCATTATATGAGATGAATTTAACATACGAATGCTCGAGTGTGCAGGCTAAAATGGCAGGTGAACCAGTTAATGTGAATGAATTTCAAGAGCTTGCAAAGCAAGTTCTTCCAAAGATGTACTATGACTTCTTTACTGGAGGAGCTGAGGATCAGTACACACTCAAAGAAAATATCGAAGCATTTCATAGAATCATGTAAGTTTGCAATTTCTTGCTCTTGATTAATTTGACAAAAAAGATGGTAGCAATACTAACCTTTCAGAAACTCAGTATTCGGCCAAGAATACTTGTTGATGTCCGCAGAATAGACATGTCAACTATTATACTCGGTCACAAGACATCGGCTCCAATTATTGTTGCCCCAACTTCATCCCATCAATTGGCACATCCTGAAGGTTTGGATAAAATCAATTAGTAAAACTAGTCTGTTAGCTGAACATATATATCCCCCATCGCGTAGCTTTTATTCCAAAAAGCTGTTGTATTTACGCCAGGAGAAGTTGCAACAGCTAGAGGTGCTGCAGCATGTAATGTTATCATGGTAAATATCCATTTCCAATTCTAGTGTGTGGATTGTTAAAATAATTTCTCCGATGGTCATTTAACTAATAATTATTATCTCTGCAACTCACTTTCTTTGTTGCAGAAAATTGAAATCAAGAAGAAAGGTGATAATCTGAGATAATACTATTAGTTGAATGATAATTTGAGAAACCAACTCGTGGATTATATTATGTTTCAACATAGATGTTGAGTATTGTTTTACTATAGGGATTGTCATTTATGTCTACATGCACCGTGGAGGAGGTTGCTTCAAGCTGCAATGCTGTTCGCTTCTTTCAAACATTTGTAACTCTTAGTATTCCAAACTCTCATCTTCATCATCATATATCTTTGCTGATTTTAGTGTTTTTGTTAATAGATTGGTAATTTATTCTTTGTCAATAGGTTTTCAAAAGGAGAGATATAACAGAACTTATGGTACGTCGAGCTGAGACCAATGGATTCAGGGCTATAATTCTCACTGCTGATACTCCAAGGCTTGGCAGGAGGGAGGCTGATATAAAGAATAAGTAAGTTGTATATCTTTTTATGCTTGAATTCTTTACATAATGATCCGGAAGAAGCCAGTTTCATCATTTTAGTACTTAAAAGAATCTCTTTTTAGTATACTAAGAGTGGGAATTGCAGGATGATTTCACCTCGGTTGAGGAATTTCGAAGGTCTTATATCAACTGAGGTTGTTTCTGCAAGTAAAACCATAAACTATTCTGGCTTTTTACTCTGAAAAAGTTTTTCTATTTATCATCGATGAGGTTGATTTCTGGTCACTCAACTAATAATTATTATTTCCGAAAGCTAAGTCACCGTTCTTCTTTATTTCAATTTTCTTCTAAGAGAGAGAGTGACATCTTTAGATAATAACTAGTAGTTGAGTGAGCCTAAGAAATCAACTCGTCATAGATATATCAACTTGAAAGTACTGTAGACTATGCTTACTAATCCACTCATAAAATTCTGCAGGCCAAAGGCTCAAATCTTGAAGCATATGCTGCAGGAATTCTTGATCCTTCACTTTGCTGGAAGGTACAAGATTTAAAAGTTAAATACACGCGTTCCTTAATACTTACCATGTTAGAAGATATGATGAAAGACATTCTTTGATACATGAACTCAAGTTTGTCAAGTGTCAACGATATGTTAATGAACTCAAGTTTGTCAAGTGTCAACGATATGTTAAAATATGTGAAATTTTGAGCTACAAAGTACATTATATTGGGGAAGGATCAGATCTAGTTTCATGGTTTTTAGAGTTCAATACAAATATGACCTACTATGTTCTTTAATTCTCACACTGCTTAAAAACATTTGCAGGATATAGCGTGGTTAAAATCAATTACTAAGTTGCCAATTTTGATTAAGGGCGTTCTCACGGGTGAAGATGGTATAATTATTATCACTGAACCTTAACTATTTGCATAAAAACTTTGAATTCTCCTACTAAGTGGCTTACATATACTATTTTCTTTCGCAGCAATGAAAGCAATTGAAGCAGGAGTTGCAGGAATTATCGTCTCTAACCATGGTGCTCGGCAACTAGATTACACTCCAGCTACTATTTCTGTTCTTGAAGAGGTGATTTCCTTCCTCATGTGTTTGAATTATGAGCTCAATTGAAAGCTGAAATATGTTATTTGAAATCTTCGTAATTTGTACATTGACTTTCATATATTCCTCAATTTCCAATGGTTTCAGGTGGTCCATGCTGTTCAAGGTAAAGTTCCAGTACTTCTTGATGGAGGAATTAGGCGAGGTACAGATATATTCAAGGCGTTAGCGCTAGGTGCAAAATCTGTCATGGTAAACTTAATGAGTTAAAGAAACCGATTTAACTTGTATATGCTGATAGTGTAAGTAACTTCAGTTTTTTTTGTATATATTCCTGCAGATTGGTCGACCGGTTATCTATGGTCTGGCTGCTAAGGGAGAATCTGGTGTAAAGCAAGTTATTGAAATGCTAAAGAATGAACTTGAGCTGACCATGGCTCTTGCTGGCTGCTGCAGTGTGGATGATGTTACCAGAAGCCATGTTAACACAGAGAAGGAGAGGTTCCTTTGTAGGATGTAATTTCTGCCCTTAAATGTAATGGCCTTGCTCCAACTCTACAATCATGTCACATCTTGCTTGTAATGTTGTTCAATTGCAATATTGCTATTTAAAACATTGATTTCAGATGTTAAGATATGCAAATGGAATACATAGTATGATTTTATTACAAAATAACTGCAGGAAAGTGATTCAAATCTTGCCACACAGGCAGAAAAAGATTTGAGCACAAGAGAGTATTGATTAGTTACCCGTAAAGGGAGCATCAAATTATACCAATTTATCATGGTTAAATGACTGATGAAGTAAAAATATACACACTCAAATTTCTTTTTTAACAGTTTGTAATAACGTTTCACTAGAACGATCAAATTTTCTCAATATATCATTATAGCTACCCAAATATATTCAGAAAAATAATGCTGTTTATAAAGAGGTTTGACTCACTTTAATTTATCCATCAGGATCACAAACATGAATATCTCTTTCAGTCAATTTCTAAGCATCAACAAATAGAAATCATAATCACAAATTAAAGAGTTATTGTCTTTTTCCTAAGTATTTCAAAATATATACACAAGCTAATTAGGCTAAGATGTGAAACTATGAGCTAATTTGTTTATTAGCTTGGGCCAACTGATAAAGAGCAAAAAAATCAACCAAGGTTAGGTGAAAAAAAGAAGAAGAAAAGACTTGTGCATATTTTTCAACCAGACTTGTGCATATAGTGTTCTATTTTCCTTCAGTGCCAACCCGAGGGATTGGTTGGTCCAGAATCTATATAGTTGACATTTCAAAATATGAAGTGTCCCACAGGAAAATGTAAGTACCTCATGGCAAAGCCATAACTTTCACCAAAGTTTAATATATAGGTAAGAAAATATAACTTTTGACATGAGTAGTTAATATAATTTTTCCACAAAAGGTGTTCAACTGATGACCCTTTATTTATATATGTGGCTACGCCACTGCAGGTACCATAAGGAAATCAGAAAGCATTTTGAAAATGCTTCTCCACAGTACTGGAGATTATTAGAAAACAAGATATGACATGATTGTAGAGTCTGGGCTGATAAGCCATTTATTTAGAGGAACATAGGATGAAACTACATCCTACATAGGAACCTTTCTCTCTCTGTCTCAACATGGTTTCTGGTAATGTCATCCATAGTGCAGCAGCCAGCAAGAGCCATGGTCTGCTCCAATTCATTCTTGAGCATTTCAATAACTTGCTTTACCCCAGTCTCCCCCTTAGCAGCCAGGCCGTAGATAACCGGTCGACCAACCTGCAGAAATATATTAAAACTATTTACACTTTCAGCGTATATAACTTAAATTCATTTCTGTAAATCATTAAGTTCACCAGAACAGCTTTTGCGCCTAGTGCTAACGCCTTGAATATGTCTGTTCCTCTTCTAATTCCTCCATCAAGCAAAACTGGAACTTTACCTTGAACAGCATGGACCACCTGAAACCATTAGGACATTAAGGAAGTTAATATACATGCTAAAGAAAGGACATCAGCATGTAAGGAAGAAAATCACCTCTTCAAGAACAGAAATAGTAGCTGGAGTGTAATCCAGCTGCCGACCTCCGTGGTTAGAGACAATAATTCCTGCTACTCCTGCTTCAATTGCTTTGGTTGCTGCAAAGAATAGTATAAAAAATTATTTTGGAAGAAATGCTCAAGTGGTGAGACTTGGTAGCAAAATCAAGTTTATAGTATATGTTAAAAACATATTGAAGTTGTTTTTCTTTTTGACAAGGCATATTGAAGTATTTCCTATCATCTAAAAAGTGAAAAAGAAGCTTGCTAGAAACCATGATCAACTTTGACGATTAGGAATATGTACGCGTTACAAAGCAACATCTCAAATATCAGTATGTTCCATGGAAACATATACGGAATTTAGAGAAAACCTCATGGAAACATGTACATGACATATGGAGCTGATTAGAGTTTCTGTTAGACTTAAGCTAAGGTTCAGTGATAAAAATTATTACCATCTTCACTAGTGAGAATGCCCTTTATCAGAATTGGCAACTTGGTAATTGATTTTAACCACGCTATATCCTGCAAATTTTTGGAGATTTGTCAGGAATACAGAAGACTATGAAACTAGATATGATCCTTCCCTAGTGTATTTCTAAGCGCGTTAGTTTTACATGTGTTGACAGCCTCAACAAAATTTGCATTCAAAGACCATGGTTGTATTTCATCATATGATCTTCTCATGTGGCAAGTATTAAGGAACACATATATTTAACTTTCAGAGCTTGTACCTTCCAGCAAAATGAAGGATCAAGAACTTCTGAAGCGTAAGCTTCATCATTTGAGCCTTTCTCCTGCAGAATTTCATCTGTGGGTTAGTATTTAGTATTCCTAGTGTACAGTATTTTCAAGTTGATATATAGATAGCTAATTATGGCATTTAACTAATAAAAGAGAACTCTAATGCTTATAGTAGGAGGTACCAGCTAATTTGAGACATTGTAGTCCTGCAAACTAAGTTTCTTTAAGGAGTTTCAAGTTTTGCCTTTCAGCTTAACAGGTAATTTGCTCTAATAATTGCTTTTGGTTGAAGCCATAATTATTTATGGTTTTACTTACAGAAACAACGTCAGTTGATATAAGACCTTCAAAGTTCTTGAAAGGAGGTGTAATCATCCTGCATTAATTCTCTTAATAGATCAACACATGATTACCAAAATTACAAAATTTCTCAATCTATGAATGATGAAACTGACAACTTCCAGATTAGAATGAATTAGGAATCATGAAAAGTGTTTTAGCTAGACTTGAATGACAACAATTGGATATACGACTTACTTATTCTTTATATCTGCCTCCTTTCTACCAAGTCGTGGAGTATCAACAGTGAGAATTATAGCCCTGAATCCATTGCGTTCAGCTCTCTGAACCATATTTGCTGTTATATCTCTCTTGAAAGCCTATTTACAAAGAAATTCTTTTACCTTTGTGTTATAGAACATAAAAATCAGAAAAGATGTAAGGAGATCACGAGAGTTGAGAAAAATAAGTTACGAAAGTCTGAATGAAGCGAACAGCATTGCAGCTTGAAGCAACCTCCTCCATTGTGCATGTAGACGTAAATGCCAATCCCTAGATTCTCCAAGAGAATTCAGCATCCACACACCTAAATTCAAACTTGAACTTTTTTTAGAAACATTACCATGATAACATCGCATGCTGCAGCACCTCTAGCTGTTGCAACTTCTCCTGGCATAGATTCAACAGCATTTTGGAATAAGAGCTAAATGGTGGGGGTGGGGGGTGGGGGGTATGTTCA
>JBCEWC010016073.1:0-13336 GCA_038996855.1 Solanum aculeatissimum | reverse complement strand
AAATTGATCACTTATCACTTAACAAAGAAGTCATTCAAAATGGATGAATGTTTATCAATTCACTTATACTTTTTAATTTTATTTTTTTTTGTTGATGATTACACTATGATGTTAATATAACTCATATTGCATATATTACTTTCTTGAGACACATGTGCGTTTTACTTTTTTGAGACACACGTGCAACGCACGTGTCCAGAAACTAGTATATATATAAGATTGATTTCTCTTTAAATTTTAGAGTTTATCCCAAATTAACTCATTTATTTATGACCTCAACTAATTCCTATCCAAATTTTTTTCAATCATCTAATCTGATAATGCATACATATCAGGAAGAGATTGTTCATAAATTGTCTAGTTTTTCTCTGTTTATGTATAATTATTGCTCTTCATTGTCTTTATGAATAGAATTATAGAAACCAATTTGTCATAGAAATCACATTCTAAATATATATATCTTTCCGTTGTAATACTCCGTTCGAGAGTTATCGAATCTGTTTTAAATTTCTCTATGATGTAGGATTTCACGTTAGTTGCATAATTAAGACCTTTTGAAACTCAGTCTTTCCTGAACTAGACTTTGATAGACAACTTCGAACCGGAAGGTTCTAAATGAGAATTGATGATGTCGGCAGCAATTGGATTCATGTATTTATCGAGTAAACCAAGAGATTTAAACTAAATTGGCAGCTAATTTAGTATAATTATATCAAGCCTTGGATGGCTACGCCAAAGCGCCCGGCCGACCTTTCGCCTCTTCAAAATTAAAGTTTGGCCAAGTCGTCGCGTCCATAATATATACTTACAAACCTTGTTTTATAGGCGATTTAAGATTTTAATTCAATAGCCATGAAGTTCTATTATCTCCATTTTTTTGACAAAAGATTCGAACTCAATTTAAGTAGCATTCCTCAAAAATTTTGTATCATGATAATACATCCACGAATGTCTTGTCCTTTCTACTTCTTATTTGCTTATAAAAGAATCAAATGAATGTGAGAATGTTGCTTTGGAATCCGGAGATATTATTATTCCCTGCATGCTGGCAAAAAGATATTCTGCTGATATTTCATGGGATTTCTCGCCCAAAACTAGCTTATTTTCATTTTTTTTAATCGATCAAGCATTGTCACAAAGAGAATTATATTTCATTAAGAAGACACGGTAAAGGAGAAAATTAGGAAGGAAGAAACAAAAATGGGACACACGTACTTGAAATGTTGCAATACAGAGTTCTTCATCTATATTGTAGCAATTGTATTTCTAGTCTTGTGTGCTGGTCTCATGTCTGGGCTCACGTTAGGCCTCATGTCTATGAGCGTCATTGATCTTGAGGTTCTTGCTAAATCTGGAACGCCCAAAGACCGTCTCCATGCTTGTACGTAATCTGCACATATATTTCTTCTGGCTCCATTTTTTTATATATGCATGAAAAATCTCTACTCATTTTATGCATTCCCAAGCAATACTTCAAACTTTCTTGAAGAATTGCTATTGTAACAAGTGGCGACACATCCAATTTTAGAGTTAACAAATGAATCTTTAAGACATTTTTCTTGTTCTTTTGAGAAGGTTGAAGTGTTAATTTTCTTATTGTGAATGATCAACACGTTGAGCTACTACTTTTCTGGTATTTTCAGCAAAGATCTTGCCCATTGTGAAGCAGCAACATCTATTGCTATGTACGCTTCTGATCAGCAATGCTGCTGCGATGGAGGTAAGCACTGCTGCTATAAAAAAACCCATAACAGTTAAATATGCATTGCAATTGATAGGAATACTTTGATTTCCCAGGCACTTCCTGTTTTTCTAGATGAATTAGTACCAGATTGGGGAGCAATTCTTCTTTCAGTAACATTGATACTCCTCGTTGGTGAGGTTGGTTCTTAAATCTTGCACATTCATCGCCTTAGCAAGTGCAAAAAGGGATTTTATTTGTGTTTTTCTGCTTTTGGTTTCATTTTCTACTGTGAAGTATAAAGTTCCAATTAACATTTGGTATGCAGATCATACCACAATCTCTATGTACAAGATATGGGTTGGCTATTGGTGCAACTGTTGCTCCACTTGTTCGGGTTCTTATTTGGTTTTGGTTTCCAATAGCCTATCCAATAAGTAAGGTGTGAATACTTCCATATGCATTTACGAGAAATGCAGCTTACTGTGTTATTCCAACAACGACAACAAAACACTAGTAAATGTGAATTTACTTGTTCCATCAAGAAAAGAATAGTATGTGTAATTTTGCTTTCTTATATTCTTAATCACCAGATCTTAGACTACCTGTTGGGGAAAGGTCATAAGGCTCTATTCCGTCGAGCTGAACTGAGGACATTAGTTGACATGCACGGTAATAAGGTATTTACCAATGACTCTCATCTGAAAGACTCTTGTTCTGTCCCTCTTTTAGTTTCCAAGGATGAAGAATGTTTGATGTTTCCTGAATTAAAGGCGTATCCAGAATATAGACACTGTGTTCTGAAGTGAGGACACTACTCGCCAATGCTGCTAACTTCTTACTGTTGTTGCTAATCAGGCTGGAAAAGGAGGAGATTTATCGCATCATGAGACAAATATAATTGCAGGAGCACTTGAGCTTACTGAGAAGACAGCAAGGGATGCCATGACTCCTATATATGAAACTTTTGCTATTGATGTCAATGCCAATCTTGACAGGTACATTTCACTATAGTTTACATGACTATTTACCCAAATAGAAAGAAATTGATAATGTCTTGCTATAAGTTATTGCCCTTACTGAAGATGTGAGATGAGTAAGATTAGAATATGTGATGTTGTTGAGCAGGTTTCTGATAAATTTAATCTTGGAGAAGGGACATAGCAGGGTTCCAGTGTACTACGAACATCGAACAAACATAATTGGACTTGTCCTGGTAATTGTTTCCTGTTGGCTAAGTAATGCATATGAGAATGTATCTGTTAAGAATACAATCAAAATAATCAAAATGTGTTCTCTCTAATCCTTATGCATATGAGAATTTATACTTGGTAAAGCATAAAGTATAAATTACAAACTACTTAGCAAACAACAGGGATGTGAAAAAGTGATTTTACAAACTTTATTCTACCTAAAACAGCAAGCAATCTATTTTAGTTTTACCGACTCAAGAAAATCCAGGAGCAAGAGCTTTTATAGATCCAAATTGAGTGAATCTTTATTGATTCAAACTGGATCATGCTTCAGAATCGAGTTTCTCTTTGAGTTAAGATAGCTGTCTCATATAGATGCCTGACTCTGTTAATGTATGCTTAATTACTTATTATGGTGATAAATTAACATCATCAGAATTTATTATTCTGATAAACAGGTGAAGAATTTGGTCACAATTAATCCAAGTGATCAGGTGCCCGTGAAGAATGTAACAATACGGCGTATACCAAGGTAGTTTAGCTGTAAACAAAATGTCCAAATTGCTTGTGCATCATTGAACTTTGTCTTGGATGTTATCTGCGTAAGAGTCACTATCACAAATTCCAATTTCTTAGTTGTCTATCGTTTCTAACTCCCAACAAATAGCTGTATTTTTTTGGCTTAGTGAATCATACCACATTGTTAAATAGTCCCTGACATCGTTTGCACAACATGCTAGAGTTTCAGAGGCAATGCCATTGTATGACATACTAAATGAATTCCAGAAAGGTCTCAGTCATATGGCTGTTGTTGTGAAAAAGCCAGACGGCACAATTGAGAAAGGCAGCGCCAATCTGTCCACTGGTGGTGAGGAAAAACTTATAGTTCTGTATATTTTCTTGGCATTTTACAGTAATCTCACATATCTATTCTTCTGCCTTTCGTCTTACTTTTCCCAACATGTGAAATGCCACAACAGTAAGAGAAGTGAGATTGAACATTCCTGGAGAAATCCTCTACCAAAGGAAAAGCTCGAGGGCGAGACGATCACTGAGGAAGTCAAAGAGATTCAGTGCAAGTATTTCGCGAAGGGAGTTGTCGAAAAGCAGAAGGTGGTCAGAGGAAGTTCACCCCGAGATCCTGCCAATTAAGGAAAAATCACTTTCAGTTCTTTCTTCAGAAGAAGTAATTGGGATCATTACCTTGGAAGATGTCATTGAGGAGCTTCTAAAAGTAAACAAAATGTTCCCTCTTGTAAGTTTATTTTTATTTCTATCACCTAAAATTGGTACTAATTTCTCTGTGTAGGAGGAGATCTATGATGAGACAGATCATGTTGATGCCAATTCCATGTCTAGACTCCGCCGCGAATCAGCATAGACAAGTGACAGGGGGTGTACTCATGGTGCATGAAATTCAACATTATTGATGTCATTTGAAGAAGCAAATATGCTCGAAACCGTATTAGTCAATTTCCTTGAGATAATAAATAGATTCGATATGCACAAGTTATTTATTCCTCATCTATTCAACATGTCAATCCCTGAAACCCTCTTAATTTTGACTCCTAGCAAAAATTATACTATCAGTTATTACGTCTCAACTGCATCTCTGACTTCCCACAGAAACATGTTCAGAAGGGGTACAATGCTTAAAGAAATAAGTAGGCATTTTCCAGCTAATCGGTTTAACATCAACAACACCACACCCCATATAATCTTACAAGCACGGTCTGGGTAGGTGGATGTAAGCATAACCTTACCTTGTGGGTTAGAAAGATTATTTCGATAGATAGAACTCAACAAGTATTGTTTTCTCTCAGAAATCTTACTTATTAAATCAATACTGCTTTTTTCCTTCTTCAGGAAATCACCGAGTTAATATGTTAGATGTCGCTCAACAATTAATTTTTTTTGCAAGAAGTTACTTAATTCTTTTTAAAAAAAAATAAATTAAAGTCACACAATAAAAGATTTTTTCCATAAAAAGTCACTTAATTAAGAGTTTTTTCCATGAAAAGTCACCCAATTTTGTTTTATAACTCAAAAGTCACTTGAGTTTTGGTATTTCACTTAAAAATTCACTCAATAATTGATACTTATTTCACTTAGAATGTCACCTGATTTATTTTAAACTAATTTTTTAAAAATAATAAGAAGCTCATTTTAGATTTTATTGAAACATGATTTTTGTTTTAAATTATTTTGCTTTAAAATACTCATTTTACTTATTTTAATAAATTTTATTGAAATAAAAATTTTATTTAAAAGATCGTTATAGTTTTCTACTGTTTCATTGTTGCTCCGGTAATACCTAAACATTTGAGTTTAAAGATAAAATTTTAAAATAAAATTACATTTTAATAAAATTTAAACTAAGTAAAATGAGTATTTTAGTTTTTTTTTCTTTTTAAAAAACAAAAATTATGTTTTAACAAATTTAATAAAATCTAAAATGACCACTTTGTTATTTTTTAAAAATTAGTTTAAAATAAAAATTATATTTTAATTAAAAAATTATTTAAATTGGTCGTGTGATTTTCTAAAATATTAATTATTGAGCGACTTTCTAAGCAACATATCAATAGTTAAGTGACTTTTGAGTTACATACTAAAGTTGAATGACTTTTTATAATAAAAAAGCTCTATGAAACAAATCCTTAATTTAATGGCTTTAAAATTAAAAAAAAAAAAAGTTAAGCAATCTTTTATTAAAAAAATTAATAATTAAGTAATGATATGAGATATTAACTCAAAAATCACCGTGACATGACAAGTAAGTCACCAAAAGCAATAGATCGATGAAGAAATATACCCACCTATGGTATTAATTTAGAATTCCTCAAAACAACTAATCGGTTGCAGTATCTCGTATGTACATTTGTAGCTCTAGGCTTGTCCACTACAATTTTTTTTTTTTTTAAATTAAGAATAACTTGAAGTGAGTGGTAGGCACGATTTAATCAGTTTAGGCATCTAATCTTAAATTTTAATGCGTGATTGTTAATTATTTGAGTTCTTAGGTTTAACACTTATTAATTAGCGAGGGACGGCTTTGGATAATGGATCAATAGAATAACATGTAGCTTACCTAATTGATTCAATTTTCAAACCAAGTACATTAGAATATTAGATCAAACTAACTTAGATTAATGGAAAATTAGGATAAGCAAGAAAATAATGGATTCTATTAGTCAACATAGTTGTGCTGTTGTTGTGGCGATGGATGTCGAAGGTATTCCACCATAGTTATATTGGAAGAATAATCTAATGCAAAGGTTGCAAATTTAGCTTGATAGAGAAAATATTACATTATAATTCAAATTCTTAAGAGTTGTTAAGGGCATGTGAAAATGAAATGGTATCAAAATTCTGTAAATTAACATAAGATCAAATACATGAAGTACTATTTCAATTTAGGAAGTGCCTAAGCTTTTGAAATAAATGATATTATTTTTGTATAATGTTTCTAATGTTGAAATGATTGATTTAATAAATTTGTCATGCAATTCAATAATTTATTCAATAGAGGAATAATATATATCTCTATTGCTAATTAAATATTTCAATTTTAAAGGTATACATCTAGACATTTCAATTTATTTTTAGGGTAAATTTTAGTAATCTCATAGCGTAAGTAACAAATTTCAACATATCTCAATCCTTTGCAAATTTACAAAAATTCCTTAAAATAATCATTATGCGGATACACTGCTTTGAAATCGATTCACATGTGAAGATTCATTATATTCAATTTTAGTTACAATTTAAACGAAAAGTAGATTTCAATCCCCAAAATTTTACTAAACAAATTCTAACCAAGTCCCTAACAAAAAGGCAACAATACATTTTAAAAATTCACATGAATATTGAACGAAACATGATACAAAATTTTATAAGTTGAAATGTCTAACTAACAAAATAAAAACAAGTTGAGTGTATTAAAGTTTTAATTAGCAATTCAAATTAAATTAAAATATCTATTTATGTATCACACATTTAAGAGTCATTTTAATAGCTAATTTAGATGTGAATTATGCGAATACTAAATTCTGCATGACATTATTTTTTATAGTTGATTAGGAGATAAATCTTTCATATATAATATTAATAGAGTGTTTTTACAATTTAGAAACACCTAAAAAGTGAACTAATTAATACTCATATAACTAGCTAGCTACGAAAGGAGCCGTTTTAAATGTTGTGGGTCCCGTTGTATGCGTCCTCCCGAATCTGGGATGAGGAAAGAGGGGCCCCGTTGATATTATGACGCATGTCATTCTCCGTTGGCCCATTAATCTTCACTTTGACCACCCGTCCGCTTATATTTTACTCTCTTTTCCGTTTTTAATCTGATGTTACTTTCGGTGGGGGAGTTGAATATTTGTCTTCCCGGGCCCATCCGATCTGCTCCATGTTTTTATTCTTCCATAAGACGAAAAGGCACATCATAATATTCGCTTTTACTCTTCCATTATTTAAATCACTTCACATAATTTGTCTCCTCAAAATCTTCATGCCTTCTATAACCAAAAATATTGTTTATATCTTTTCTTCTACCAGAATTATGGTTTTTTTATTAAAGGCTTCATTTTTCACGACCAAAAAGGAAACAGTTTAACTTGATCAAATGGAGTAGTAATGTACTCTCTTCATTTATTAATTAACTAAGCGACCTCAAGATGATTTGAGCATGTACAAAGGAGGAGCAAAGGTGCCCTAAAGGAGGAAGTGCAATAATGTGACAATGATAGGTCTAAGGAGAGGTAAATGTAGCCTAAGGAAGAACTGAGAAGAGATGATTAAATGCAATATGACACATCTTTTAACTCACAATCCACGGATGACATGACACTAGATAATAAAATATGGATCAAGTTGAGAATTATGATGGAGAATTATGATGGAGAATTAGTGGATAATCGAGCGAGTCTCTTTTATCCGGAAAAGAGCATGACCTTATCAATATTGGTCCTACTTATCAATATCCCTCTTTTATTTTTATTTCTTAAAATTTATTGTTGTTGTTGATTAAATAATAGTCTGATACAAAAGAATAACCTCAAAATTTATAATTGAAATAACTTTAATAAAAAAAATGATATATATCAAATATTTGGGAAGTCTCACAAAAGAAAAAAAGACAATTAAAAATTGCAACAATCTCCATAGTCCATATTTAAACAAAATATGGGGTTCAATGATTGAAAAAAAATAAAAAAGAGAGTATGCTTTTAACTTTTTAATGTAGATGAAATATTTCTCTACCTACAGAAGTGGGATCAGATCAACAATAATAAGCCGCATCATGCGTTTTGAAAAAGACTTAGTCACGCTTTGCGACAAAGCGGAGCCACAAGGATACAAAGGTTCAATTAAATTCTATTCGTTCAAAAAATATATTATTATATTAGTATAAAAAAATTATTTTCTTTATATATATATAATATTTTTTTATGAAAAATCTTAGTAGATCAGTTGATTGACTATCTGAATTCTCACCTTATTGGTGAGAGCTTGATTTCCTACATCTTAATCTCTACCCCATTTCTCCTTCTCCTATCCCCAATTTAAAAATAAATAAATATATATATATAATACCTTTTAACATGTATTGTAAGATTTTTAAGTAGAAAAATTTAATAAAATTAAGAAAAGAAGAAGAAGAAAGAGAAGCATCATTTGGCCGGCAGACAGGTTAGACCATAGTAAATAATGATGTCAACCACTTTAATCCACTACAGTCAATTATACCACAAATAGATGAATTTTGAACTTCAACCAAGCATTTATTTACGCACATTCGAAAAAGTACTAAGTAATTGGCAACTCATTGTGTTTGGTGACAATGTGATATCCACTAAACAATGTCGTTTTGGAATCCTTGATGTTTAAATCTGTGTTTCACAAAAAATTATTTACTGTTCAATACAAAGGAATTGAATTTGCACAATTGCACTCCATATTTATTTCGAACAAAATAATTTAATTAATGTATTATAAATATTTAAAAACTTGACAAACATTACCATGCGAGCGTAAAGGAGTATTAGAATTGACTTTAATTAAATGATTTAATTATAAGTTAAAAATAAAAAGTTAAAAGTGCCCATTGAGAATCTCAACTTTTCATTTTTGTCTTTTTCCTTTTTTTTCTGTACTTTTTTAATTTTAAAAAATATTTAAAAACACTTGTTATATTATTCAACTATTTTCAAAATTGAAAAAAAAAAAATTTAAAAAATCATTAAAAATAAACCAATCCATGCATCTACCTAAATTACTTTAAAATTATTTTAACTTAAAAACAGGTAAATATAAGTCAATCCAAACGAGCTAGTTTTTTCCTCACTTTTAGCACTACTCTCATCATGGATATTCAATGTTGGAGCCAGGAAGTAACAGAGTAATTTTTATACACCGTTCCAAAATTTTATTTTATTTTTAAAATTAAAATACTTCAAATCAAATTTTAAGAAAGAGATTTTACCGTATCTAGAAAGAAAAGAGAGGTTATTTTAATCTAGAGGCATGCATGAAAGATTCTTTAATTTTTTCTTAATGTTGTCATTTAAAATTTATGTAATATAGTTTAAATCGATTGAATAGGATCTTAATAGATAGACCATCTAGTTTCTCTTATAAAAGTATTATCATTACAATTCTTCAACTATTTTATCCTTTAATTTTATTATTATTGTATTTACTTTGCTTTGATTACCAATAACTTGAAAATAAAATGGAAATCTTACCACTTCATTTTTTACCAATTGCCTGGAAATTAAAACTTTCTCGTTAAAATAATTTTTTAATTTTAATGTGACCATTAACTATTCGTTTCAAATTATTTCTCTAAGTAAAAAATAAATTAATATGAATATCATATATTTTCAATTTAAAACAAAACTGTTTAGAAATTTAGATGGCACAAGAAGTGTATCTGTCCTAAAATCCTAACAAAATTGTTGATCGAATCCATATTCGGATTTTGCTGTTTTTTGTTTGCGCAAATTTTGTAGAGCAGTAACTCTCTCATTATAACAACGCGTAAACAAGTATTGATTGTACCAAAGATTGAGGAGCCACAAATATCTTTTGCCACCAACCTAACATTTGAATTCCCCTAAATATATTGGTGATATTTCACTTAAACATCCTTTTGCCAAATTGTAAGGTAGTGACTCTAGGAACATTTTATTAAAATTTTGAATTGGCCACTAAAGTCAATTATCATTAATTGGATGGATATTCAAAGTTGGGAGTAATTAGTCTTTTAAGAAAGACAATTACTACTAGTTTATTATTATATACTCTCTCTCTGTCTCAAATTAATTGAATTTTTGAGATTTTTTTAATGTTCAAAATATTTGAATTGTTCAAAGTTCAAGGTAAATATTTGAAACTTTTTCTACATTTGTCCTGTTATTTATTGAACTCTTATATTTTCTAAGAGATAAATTACACTACATATTTATAATTTTACAAAGAGCAGTAACGAAAAGTAAAGAGCAATAGTGAAAAGTATGGGACAAGGGGATAATACTCCATTCATTTAAAAAAACTAAGTTTGACTTTCACGAACTTTAATATAAAAATGTTCTTTAATTTATGATCTTAAATAAAAAAGTTGAAATTAAAATTTTTACAGGATTTTTTTTTTTTTTAAAACTAATTAAAAGAAAGGAAAGATCTTTTTTTTTTTAAACGGAGATGGAACTGTAAAAGTGAAAAGTAAAACTCATGGCATTTTAGTCATCATATTTGATGAAAAAAGTTGGGCAAAGCAACCAAACAAGATTTTGAAAGTTGGTACTAACAAAACCAATACTGGGTGTTCTCAGATTGTTCCAAAAACAAAAAACTAAACTACAAACAACAAGTCGTGGTGTTGGAACAGAGCTGGAAATGAGCTACGTTTTTCTATGATTTGCTATTAAAATATATGCACGATTTGCCTTATTTTTTAAATATTTGGATAAGTACTATCCACGTATAAGCTGTACAACCTGGAGTGGACACAAGCCAACCCATTTCCCAGGCATGAAATTAGAGTACAGATTAATGCTGTACTGCTAAAGTAATTATGTACCAGAAACTCTTTCCAAATTTCTTCAATTCTTTACATATTGGGGGTCAAATGTTAGAAAACGAAGCTAAACAAATTAATCAAAAGGATAAATAATGACCTAAAAAAAAGAAGAAGCCCAAAACTAGGAAAAGGGTAAAATTAATTCCTTTTCTTCTCCAAAGAAAAAGAAAATTTAAACCCAAAAAGGGCAAAACAAGCCAGTCTCAAAAAAATACAAATTAACATACCTATATTCTCAAAAGTATGATTTTTTGTTCAATAATCAGGCATAAGTTGGCTGATTTTTCCTTCTTCAGCATCCAATTTCTGCTCAGTAACTCTCAACCATATGCAAACAGCAGTAAAACTTAGCACCAAACTCAAGAACCCACTTCCTAATCCGATCCCTACAATTGCCAAAATAGATAGCCCATTATTCTTTTTGGGTGGCAATGGATACCCGTAAAGATCCTTATTCCCATCAAACGAACTGGCATTGAATCGGGGCAAGTTTCCGCTCCGATTACTCAGCGACACCGGTATCGGACCCGATAATCTATTGTTCGATACATCGAAAACAGATAGCCGCACAAGGAGGCCCAGTTGCTGCGGGATAAGCCCACTAAGCTGATTGTCATGGAGATCGATGACGTTGAGGTAAGCGCAAATGGCGAGCTGTTCAGGAATTGGACCTGAAAGTTGATTAGCAGAGAGGTTGAGAACAGCGAGATTGACTAGGAATTGGAGTTCTAAAGGTATTGGGCCGGAGATTGCGTTGGAGGAGAGGTCAAGGGCTTGTAGATTGGTGCAATTAGAGAGATAAGGGGAAATGGTACCCTTAAGGGAGAGATTGGAAAGGGATAGTTTGTAGATGCGGCCATTGTTACAAGTTGCCCCTTGTAGATATGAAGTGAAGCCATCGCAAGGTTTAGCGAAGGAGGATTTAGTCCAGTTTTGAAGATTCTTCAAAGGGTCTTGTAAAGATTGACTGAGATGGGTCAAGCACATCTCATCGTTTGGATCTGGCGTACAAAAAGGGAAAATAAGAAGGAGCACAAGTAGGTTGCTCCAAATACCCATTTAGCTTTGTGTGAGCTAAACTGGAATGAGAAACGAGAAAAAACTGTTGCCCAAGGGTGGAGAGAGTCAGAAACAGAGAGAGAAAATCAAGAATTTTGTGGAAGGTGGTGGCTCTCTTTTTTTAGTCTTTCTGAAATTTGTGTAGTGTTGTCAGCAAACAACGTTAGCAGCGGCAGAGGCAGAGCCGCAGAAAGAGAGAGGGGGAAAAAAGAGAAAGGCTTGTGTTAAGAAGTGGGGAATGGGGATCCTTTTGTTTTTGGGAGAAAAAGGAGAGAAGAAGCAACAAAAAGATAAAGAGGGATTTCCTGTTATTCCATCCTACGACTGTACCAATTAATTTATAGTATTAGAAAAATGGCGAGGAAGAGGGAGGGTAGAGAATTAATAAAAAGTGTCGTGTTGGTTTAGGCTGTTGGTGTGCTGCTGAGGAGGAGAGAATGAGTTATTTCATTCATTTATTAAGTCATACTTTATGTAATGGTTTCAGGCCAAATAAGAGAGAGAAAAGACGTGATTTGGGGCCAGGCAGCAGAGCACTGATTCTACAATGCTAATCACCAAAGAAATTAAAGAATTGGAACGTGTGTTAGGTGAAGGGGAAAATGGAGGCACGAGAGAGAGTGGGCTTTGAGTTATGCATCTTTTTGTGTTGTGGATCACACTTGAAGGACTACCAAAACGACTATTCCATTTCTTCTCCTATAAACACTTGGGACTACACTTTTTTTTCGGTTTCTACAAATTTCTGCTCATGTATTCCTTATTCTTCTATGAAAACAAACCAATTACGAGGTTTCAAGTAATAATAATATTACCCTTGATAGGAGAACAAGGAAAAAAGACGACAGAGCAGTAGCATTTAGTTAAATTGGACCAGATAATACGGTTGGACCTGCGAATAAGATAAACTCAATGAAGAGAATATTAAAGATTCATTTACATAAATAATATCTTATTTAACTTGAGCAAAAAATAAAACTTTCAATGATAAATAAATTTTAATAAATAGTCAATAATATAGAAAAAATATTATAATTATTATTTGAAAAGGGTATTAATAACCAATAATACAGGAAAAATATTACGATTGCTATTTGAGAAAGGTAACCACTAACAATTTTTCGGACCTTGGATATAACGGGAGTTTTAGTGCCCGAGTTGCTTTTTAAAAAAAAATGATACTTACTGTTGACATCCAATTTTTACCCTCCACAGTACGAATTAAGTACTGAACTCATAATTTTTAAACAAAATTCGAATAATTAGTACAAAATACGAAATGCATTTATTATTTATTATGATTTTTCCTTTAAA
>JBCEWC010016072.1:0-13336 GCA_038996855.1 Solanum aculeatissimum | reverse complement strand
GAAAAATAATATTTCAAGGTAATTATATAAATTATAAATTTGTTACTACTTTGACTTGTTTTATGAATGATTTAATTTCTAATTGATTTATATATATATATATATATATAATTTTATTTTTTTGGTCTAATATATATATAAAAAAAAAATTTAAAAATATTATATAAAAACTTTGGTTTTTCGGTGCACCGCGATTTCGGGACCCTTACACCGAGAACCAAACTGAAGAACCGAAAAACCAAAAAAAAAAACCAAAATCGAACCGAAAAACTGAAAAACCGACACCAAAAAACTGAATTATTTCGGTTCGGTTCGGTTTTCCTGTTTTCCTATTTTTTTGCCCACCCCTACCCAGCAAAAACAATCTCCAAAATTTTTTTTGGTCTCCTATATTGCAATGCTTTCAACATCACGGTCAACAAACCTCTCTCTTGTCTTAGGTGGTGCTTCGTTGTCACTGATAGCATCTTCTTGTATCTTACGCATCCTGTAGTCCCACACTAGAGCCGCGTACCGATTGCGCATTAGTTCAGAATCAATGGGACTTTCTGGAATGCCATTTCCTTCACTTAAAGACTCTGCAAATGTAAGCATATATACTCCACATTCTCTGCAATAATAAAAGGGAATACAAAGAAAAACACAGTATGGCAATGTATATAAACATGAAATTTAGGAAAAATAATAAAAAGACATATAAGATCTGATGGTACTTACACGCTGTCTTCATTCTGTTGTGACAGGTTGTTGATATGGACAATATCAAATGGATTATTGAAATTGTGGTCTTCCACCGCGGACGAGCCTTTGTTTGTGAGATAGTCAGACGTTGCAAGGTGCATTGGTATAAGGTCCGCAAACTTCTTGACTTCTTTCTTTACGAATGAATCGTGCACGCCTGATCTGATTGAATCATAGACATATATGTTACAGTTGTTAAGGCAGACAACTACTAGAACCCAGTGGTATTTGTCCTTCATATTCACCAGGATAAAGATGTTGTCAACTGTATGCCATGGAACTGCAGCTTGCAACCTAAAACCATTTATGTACGCCTTTATTGTGTGTTCAGAGCTTGCATTGCATTCGCCTTCATCGAGAATAGAGTATGCTGCCCAGATACCATGTATTAATACATCAAAATTGTAGTCAACCGTGCTGAATTTGTATGTGTTATTGTTGCAGTACTTTTTCTTCTTTCGCAGATAATACATTATCACATCTATGTGCTGCAGGTATTTAAAAAATATTTTTAAGAAAAATTATATATAAAGGTTATACATTTAAAATATTTGAATTTGTGTAAATCTAATATTTATTGTATGCATACCGAGTCATCGATCAATTGTCCTTCGTTTGTCAATTTACAAAACCAGTTTCTGTCTAAAATTGTTGCCACACCAAGCACAAGAGGCACAGACATAGCGACCTTATGTTTTTTGTATCGATCCTCATTATTCTTTCTGACATTTTGATATTATTGAAAAATATTAAAAAGTATAAAGTTTGACACACGTATTCATATAGTTTATACATCACTTACTTGTGTTGGTGTCTGGACAGTAGACCTTCTGACAATCATTTCCAAAAGTGCATGAAAAGAGAAGTATCGTGTGTGCCATCAATGGAGTCAAATGGGTATTTTTTGTAAAAGATTGTAGGCAGTTTTGATGAGCTAGCTGTATAAAATAAATAAATTGTTAGTTGTACCTAAGTTCTTTTTGAATTAAAATACAAATATAACTATGTGATTACAAAATATATATCTTAAAATATATACGATAAGCTATTTTAATAAAAATTTACCTATTTGGGATCCAAACGTTGCCAAGTATGGTGACACATTGTACGGTCCTGGCTGTCTTGATCTTGTCTGTGGTAGTGGTGTTGGAACAATTGCAAGAGGAGGCATGTCAATGAATGTCATTGGGTGTACCACAATGCTTCTATCATTGTTGATGTTCTCTGTGTTGAGGCTTGGCAGAAGCTTGTTGGGCAGTTCAAATGGAGATAGAGTTATTTGTTGATCATCATTTGAATTGTCTTTTGGCGAACCCTCATTCTCATTCAATTTGACCTCTTCTGCACTGTTTTCAAGATCAATAGTGTGCAGTACTTCCCGAATGAGGGTGGAAAAAGAACCCTATATACCATAATGACAACCCGTTAAAGTAATGCATATATCTCAATTTTGATTGTGCATGTAAAGACACCTGTGTTTCAAAAATTATTATTTACAAACTTCTCGATTCTCAGATTCTGGTTCGTGGTGTCTATCTGGTTCAGTGTGGATGAGATTGGCGTCCATCACACGTGGGGTTGTTACACATTCACCTTCCAGAATCTACAAATGAACACAATTTATATGAGAAGATATTTTATACGCACTAAAATTCTAAAAGTGTTATACCACTGTGTCATCTGTTTCTTTTAGAGCAATCTTTTGTTGTCCAGTTGAGTAATTAGAAACTAATGAAGACAATTTTGTTTTGATTTCGACTGCTTGCGTATGAAAAGGACTTAAAAAGTCAAATTTGCACATTGAATAACTTGTATAATATACAAAAGTTATATTGTGTGTAATAAAAGAACTGTACATATACTTCAGTGTTAACTGTTTCCTTTGGTTCATGCTCCCCTTCAGCGGATGACTGATTTTCAATACTTGGAGGAGATGTTGACACCCAATTTTGACCGACCTAAACCCCTCTTTAGATCGTCATTTGATTAAAACAGGTATTTTTAAGATTTTAAAAATAAATGAGTTTATTTCAAAGTTTTTATTCTATAATTACGTATTTTAAATACTTTCGAAAAAATAAAATAAATAATAAACATATTTCGTCTTTATCATAAGCTTTATTTACTATCACCTTTTTTTTTAATTATTATTATTATAATAAATATTTTAACATCATATTTTCAAAAAATATTATATGTTATGCTACATATACTTTTATATTATTGTGCATGCTAAAATAAATATATATATTTAATGCATTATGTAGTAATATTAAAAATATATAACGTATTTTCTTTACATAACGAGTGTTGTTAAAATATTACGTATTTTTAAATATTATAATTAATTAGGTGACGGTCTATTCAATTTCATCCCAATTTATTCAATTCGTAGCCTTTTCTATCAATTTCATTTTAATTTTAGTCAATTTCCTTGAAATTTATTTCGAATCTAGCCAATTCTTGTGCAATTTCTTTCAATTCTAGCCTAAATTGAGTTAATTTGTGGCTTAATTTTAAAGTTCAATCCAATTTCAACCATTTAAATCCGGATAACTCATTTTTGACCCATAATCCACCCCATTTCCTCAACATTTAATCTCGTTCGTTGATCTATTTTCATCTAACGACCCATATTAAATATTTTTTTAATTTTCTTTTTCACTTTTGAAATGTCCAAACCTTAAAAAACATTTTCATTCCCACCCATCAGCCCCTCACTCTCACCTTTTCTCTCCAACCGCCTGCGCCACACCATCGAGCCGACAGCGGCGCCACTGGCAACGACACAGCCACCGGCGACCCTCCCTGCGGTGACAGCCGACGACTGCAGCACCCCAGCGCAGACCCCCTCGTCTCCGCCCCGTTGCCTCCTTCTCTCTCTACCACAGCCTCACCATCGCCGCCGCTCAAAGCGCCGCATGCATCCACCACCGGCAGTCCTTCGCTGTCGAAACCCATCTCTCCCCCTCACTCCCCCATCTTCCTCTCTCCCTATCGCCGAAAAACCTCACCAACAACGATCCTCGTCGCTGATCCACCCTCCGTACAGCCCTTTCCCCATCGCTGCTGCTCCTCCGAGGGCCACCAGTTAGCAGCGACCAGGCATCCAGCCGACCCCTCTCTCTCCCTTTCTCGTCTCCGACCCCTCTCTCCCTTTCTCGTCTCCGGCCCCTCTTCCCCCTCTCCTCTCTCCTCTCCTCTCCTCATCCTAGATCTCTCTCCACGCCATCACACCAGCGAAACCCGACAGCCCTTCCGCCGAAAACAGCGGGACTAGCAGCCATTTTCCGGCAAAATTCACCAAGAAGCGAACTTCGAGAAAAATAAAATAAGTCGGCAGAGAATATATTGCTACCTATTTATTTCAGTTCTTAAATGGAATGGTATGTGTCAATCGCATGTTTTAAGTTTTTTTACTCATTTGTTTAGGTTGCTGCTTCTTTCGTTCAAACATATTCGTATCGGTTCGTTGATTTTCTGGATTTGAATATTTTTAGAGCAATCACTCCTTCATCCCATATGATTTGCTATCCTTAATTACTCCTTAATTGATTTGGTTACCTCATTTGAAGCTGTTAGATTTCTATGTGTCTGACTATGATGGAAATTGTGCGAATTTATTGTTTGATTGGTATGATTTGCTGTTAATTGATTCTTGCCATTCCGATTTAGGGAGCTTCGGACGATTTATGGTAAATTGGCAATAGGATTGATACTTATCAGTTTATTTTCAGTAAAGAATTATTCACTGTTTAAATAAGGCAACTTTATATTGGTAATTGATTCCTATTTCCTTATATGATTGACTCAATGTTTACTATATAAACCTTGCAACAAAACCTTTCAAAACAGTGATTCTTTAAGAAAAAAAAAGAGACCTGCATACGAAATACTCTCAAGAAAAATATAAACTTTCTCTGTGCGTTCTTCTTCCAGCAAAAAAAAGATTATTTACTCTTCTCTCAACCTCAAAAATCAACTGTGTGGGATTTAATTGGTTAGTTTTTATACATGTGTTTACGTTGTCTTGTTTAAATCAGATTGTTTTGTTGTTGTTATTATTATTGGTACTGCTAGTTTGTTTTAAGTGTCACAAGTTATATTTGGTTTCATGAAGATGTGAAGAGTCGCCTGGGGACGGGATTGGATTCGAAGAATTCGAAGAATTCTTGAAGACTTCTTTTTCTTTTATTGTTTTGTTGTTGTTTTTTCGTATTTATTATTTTTCGCAAATGATGTAATAGAATATAATAAAATTGGGGTATTTATTAGAGGGGAGGGGAATTTATGTGCTAAGTGTTCTTATTTATTTCTTTGTTTTGAAGTATCCTTAGGCAATTCTAGGATAAACAACTAAAAAAAATAATTTATATGTATGTTTACTGTTTTTCCACAAATTTAGAGATCATGTTAATTAATATTATAGGTTAAAAATCATGCCTATAGAATTCATTAGAGTGTTCACTTTTTTAGAAATCATGTTTTAGGTTAATTAAATGCTAGAAATCATGTTTATAGGACTTATTGACTTTTTTTTAGAAAATCATGTTTTAGAAATCATGTATATAGGACTTATTAGCATATATTTAGAAATCATGTTTTAGGTTAATTAAATGTTATGAATCATGCCTATAGGACTTATCAACATTTTTAGAAATCATGTTAATTAAATGCTAGAAATCATGCCTATAGGATTTATTAAGCATTTTTAGAAATCATGTTTTAAGTTAAACATTAAAGTTACAAAAACATGTCTACTATTTTTTTAATCTAGCAACCATGCCTATAGGGGATAATTAATATTTTTCAAGTTAGAATTCATGTCTATAGGATGCATGTGTTTTCTTTGTATAAAAAATAATAATAGAAGAAAATCATGCTTTAGAACATTTTCATGTTTAATTTTAATACAATTTTAAGACGTCTTTAGAATTTTTCTTTCACCTTTAACAAGCTAATTTGACGACTTAGGTCTAAATACTAATGCGCTTAATAAATAATAATGTTTTGCACTATTACTTGTACTTGTATGTATTTTCAAGCATGTTAGGGGAGAGGCATATTTGAAACTTTTATGTGCTAATTGCTCATTTTTCTTGTGTTTTGTTTGACGCGAGTCTTTAGGAAAACTCTATATTCTTTTTAAGTCTAGAACCACCAAATCTAGAAGTCCAATGCCTCTTGGACCTTAGGAGGGACGATAGGCACTTTAGGAATCGTCTAGAATTTTCATTCTTAGTACGCATTTAAGATAACTAAAACAATTAAACTTAGGAGGGGTAGGGGTAGATAGGACCCTCGGAAGTGATGAACGGAACTCGCGCTTTGAAATGGGAACGAAACTTTGGTTTTCGTCCCTTGGCTTAAAATAAGCCTTGCAAGCTAAATATGACAAACTTGCTTTGTCTTCTGAAAAATAAAGCCGAGTATCTGATCCGAGTGGTAATTAAATCTCGCGTAGTTTAACTCTTTTTCTCTTTCTTTATTGTTTGGGGTAGTTTAACTTGTCTATTTTTATTTCTTCAATTCCTTTATCACTTAGGCTATTTTTAGGATGAAATCTTTAATAAAATAAATAGATCTTTATTTGAGACCCCCCACATAGGATAGACACGGTCGGGACCCGCATTTGCGGTTCTCGAGGGGTGCCTAACACTTTTCCCTTGAGGTAACCTGAACCTTTACCTAGACTCTGGTTAGCGTAACCCTTAGGATTAGTTTTAGGCTTAGAATGGTGTCCTAATGCACCTCAAATCATTAGGTGGCGACTCTTCAACAATCAAAAATCCCAAAAGAGTTGTTGCCACGACGTCGTCCAGGTTCCCTTTTCCGCGAGGAAAAATGGGGCGCGACAATGATCATGACATAATTTCAATTGAACACACTCAAGCATTATGTTAAGCATAGGATAGGGGCCACAATCACAAATAACCTATCATTAAGCAAGAAATCCTCGCATGAATCCAACCTAACTCATTAAAAACCTCAATTTCAAAAATTAGAGTAGGATACAAAAGAACCACAACAAATTATTCATACATACAACACAGGGTTCAAAAACAATTCTTAAATCCTACCCACTTAATTCTCAACAAGATTTCCAAAGTTTCAAGCATGATTTTCACATTTCAAACCCTAATCAAAACCATCAACAATGGCTTTCTTCGAAGAACTTAAATAAGGTTTTGAAACATACCTTTTGAGTGGTGACACACACTGAAACTTTTAATGATGCCCTTTTGTATGAACTTCCTTGCGACATCGAACCATACCACCTAACACGATTTGTGGAACACCTAGCATACTTGAGATCACCTTTTTTTTTATAGAGAGCTTACTTTACTTTCCACTCTGAAGAGCGGTGAAACTGACCATCGTCAACTAGAACCGACAATTGAACAATTTGTTCACCAAATTTTATAGCACCTCTAAGGTCACCACTCGACTCAAAATATGGTTTAATTGAAGACCACAAATTTAACTCGGTGATTCGCCGAGTAGTCTCTCTTGTTCACCCATATCAAGTTACCACTCTATATTCTCCTTATCAACCCTTCACACATCAACACTTATTATTCAACCAAAAAGCAGTAAAAACACCTTGGGTTTTCTCCCAAGTAGCGCCTTAGTTAGCATCGTGGCACGACGTAGTTCCACTCTCATCAAGTCACTATCAATTGCCTCATCAATGACAACACCTCTGGATCATCTCTCGGCTTTAGAGTTTTTTATATGTTGAAAACAACCTCCTCATCATTCACTTTGAGCCTAAGATATCCACTCTCGATGTCTACAACTGCTCTTTTGATAGCTAAGAATGGCCTTCACAAGATAATTAGCATATTCGTATACACCTCGTAATCCAGGATTACAAAGTCAACAGGGGAGAATATATTTATCCACCTTCACTAGCACGTCATGTAATCCCCACTGGTCGTTTAATAGACCGATCAACCATGAGTTGTTGCATTGTGGTTGGTGAATAGGCCTCCAATCCCAATTCCTTAAAAATGGCTAGGGGCATGAGATTTATGCTTGCCCCCAAGTCGCATAACACTTTACTAAACCTTGAAGCCCCAATAGTGCACGGGATGGTGAATGCACCTGGGTCTTCCTTTTTCACTACCAACTTTTGTGTTAAAATTGTACTGCAGTTATGAGACAACTCAATAGTCTCATACTCGAGAGTTTGCTTTTTTGTAACCAGCTCTTTCATGAATCTAACATAACTTGGAATTTCGATCAATGCCTCCACATGTGGGATATTTATCGACAAGGAGTTAAATATGGAAAGGCGTTTTTTGAACTTCATATCCTTCTCCTTCTTCTTCAATCTCTGAAAAAATTAAAAGCATAAGGAACAAGTTGTAAATGGCTCAAAGTCGACAAAAGTTTTACTACGATGTTAGGATAAGGGACCTTGAATTCCAAGTTAGTGATTGGGTCTACTTAAAGGTGTCTTCGATGAAAAGTGTGATCCAGTTTGGTAAGAAAGGAAAATTGAGTCCTAGGTATGTAGGGCCCTATAAGGTGGTGAGAAAAGTGGGAAAGGTGACAATGAGTTGGATCTACCTATTGAGATACATTTGATTTATCCGATGTTTCATGTGTTCATGTTGAGGAAGTTCATAGGTGATCCAAACTCTATAGTTCCTTTGCATGATGTGAACATTGAAGAGGATTTGAGTTATGAGAAGGTACCGGTTGAAATCTTAGACTGGCAAGTGAAAAAACTACAGAACAAGGAAGTTGCATCCGTCAAAGTGCTTTGGAGAAATCAATGAGTTGAGGATGCCTATGGGAAGAAAAAATGGATATGATGAAGCGTTACCCGTATTTATTCCACTCTACTCAAGCCTAAGGTATTTAACTATTTTTCCTAAAACCTCAATTCCTTGCATTTTAAGTTTTGCATGATGTGTACACTCATTCTCATGTTTATGGAATGTTTTAAGACGTGTTTTAAATGTGAATTTTGAAAATTTATAAAATGATGTTTAAGTTGCATTTTTTTCATGCATGCTAGGTTATTAGTTGATGATTTACTCCTTAGAGTTTGTCTTTAAGTACATTCGGGGATGAATATTCTCAAGGGAGATATTGTAACGATCCCCAGTTTAGGAGCCTAAGAGTGCAGAAAAGTTGGCCTGAAAATGATCTAGAGTTATTGTACGAGGGTGACTTACGGCCTATAGGAGGAGTTACGGTTCGTAGGTTCGACCCTTAAACATGAACTTCAAGAAAGGGAAAAAGTTTCCAAGTGTTGGGTGATTCACAAACCCTATGACGGCCTATAGGAAAGATGGTGATCCATAGATAGGGTCGTGAATAGGACTATCAGACATGAAGAAAATTTGGAGTTTGCTGGAAAGGGGTCTATAAGTTACCAGCATGGCCCGTGAAAGAATGTATTGTCCGTAGAACACCTTCATGGAGAGGGTTCAAGAAAATAAGAAAAATGATCAAGTGTGGAAGGACTCTACGAGCCCAACCACGAGTCGTGAATCAAAGGACGACCCATAACATGGTTTCGTGGATTTGAGGTCAGCAAAATCAATTTTAGGAATTTTGGAAAAGTTAACAGAAAGAGTAGGACCTATAGTCCGTGGTTAAGTCTACGGCCCGTAAATGGGATTTCATAAGTTGATTTCCAACAGTTTTAATGAGGGGCAGTTTGGTCAATTCCTATTCCTAAACCATGTCATTTTTGTGATAAAAGAGGCACTAAACTAGCCCTTAAAGCCCTAGGACCCCTATTCAATCCTTCATTCTTCCACTCTCAATTTTCTCTATGGCAATACTCTCTCAAGAAAAGGGCAAGACAAGGCTAGTGTGACGGCCCGCCACTTGATCTTGCAGAAAGGGGGAGGAAGCTAGAGTCTTTGGTAGTTTATGGAAGGCTCTAGATTTGTGTAGGAAGAACTTTTAGTCTTTAGCTCTCTCTAGCCTTGTGTGAAAAATTCTAGAGAGGGACTAAAGTATAAATAATTAGGGTCTTGAAATGTAAATATTATTTGCACATAAGCCCCTAGGTAGTAGTATAAATAGAGGGGTCATTCATTTGTAGCAAGCATCCAGAAATTATAAGTATTCTCTAAAGCAATATACAAGTCTTCTTTCCAAAGCTCTCTATAATCTTCTTATATCTAGTGTTCCCTTAGCGGTCTTAGTTGAAAGGCATCCTTGAGCTTGCAAGACCGTGAAAGATTTGTGAGTAAGTTGTCAAGTATCGCACGGAAGTCTTAGCGTGAATTCTAAGTTCATGACAGAGTGGTATCAGAGCAGGTTTGAACTAAGGAAAACATGGCAAGTGGAGGAGACTTTGACGCTACCAACGCCGCCAACGTTATGTTGGATGTTGGCAAGAAGTCACGCAAGGGTAAGAATTCTAAGAGGAATGAGGAGCTGCCAATCGAGCCACCAACAAAAGAGGTTATGACAACCTATTTACTTTCAACCACGGAGTTGAGTGACAATGAGCGAGGTGAGGAACCCGCCAACGTTTTGCTCAACATAATATGGGTCGCAAGGGTGGATGCTGCTAGACAAGCGATAGAGTTCTTGGGCAAGCACTTGAATGAATTCGATGGCAAGTTCAAGACCTTGGAGGAATTCACCTTTGAGGAAAATGACAACATCCGGAAGGAGTTAGACGGGTGTAAGGTTGCTGAGTATGAGGTGAAAGAAGCCATCACTTCCTTGGAGTGTCGGCTCATGGAGGCACTAAGCAAGATAGAGGCCATAGGTGCAAAGGTAAGGACACTTGAGGAAGGTGGAACTGAGGGGAGACATTTTGCGCCGATTGGATAAAGGGAGGCCAAGATCGAGGCTCCCAAGCCACCTGTGTTCAAAGACGTCCATGAAGCGCAAGAGGTGGAGAATGTTCTATGGCACTTGGAGAATTACTTCAAGTGTAACAAGGTGTGAAGTGATGACACGAAGATCAACACAGCCATGTTGTATCTGACGGAGATGGCAATGTTGTGGTGGAAACGTAAAGAGTCGGATATAGGAAAAGGGTTATGCACCATTGACACATGGGAGCAGTTCAAGAATGAGTTCAAGACGACCTTCTTCCCAAATAACATCATCTATGAGGAGAACCTAAAGTTCAGGGAGTTGAGGCAGACGGGCAACATAAGAGCCTACGTAAAGGAGTTCACTACCCTCACGCTCCAGATACCCAACCTTACGGATAAGGACATGATGTTCCACTTCAGACTTGCAGAACTTGGCCAAGATGGAGTTAGAAAGCCGACAAGTTAGGACCATCGACGAGGCCATCACACAGGTAGAGGCTTTGATGGACTCTCGGCACGATAGGCGAGATAGAGACTGAGAAAATGAGTCAAGAGGTAGTCATGACCAAGGTAGGGGAGATGGTGGCAAAGGCAAAGAATGACAGCCACAACCCAAGAAATATGATACCTATAGGCCTGATAACAGGAAGGTCGATCATCAAAGCAGCGGAGAGGGTAAGGCACAACCCGAGAAAGAGTTCAAGTGTTACATATGTGGTGGATCACATAGTTATAAGAAGTGCCCTGAACTGAAAAGTCTTGGTGCCATATTGCATGAGCAAAAGGAGCAAAAGGTGCAGGAATAGGCACCCGAGCTAGAGGAAGGATCAGGTACAACACGAGTAAACGTGATTTGGCTATGCGGAGGTATCACGCAGTAGCCAAAGAAACCAAAGGAGTATAGCGCACAGTACGTGGACATGATGATCAATGGGTGACCCGTTTGTGCCATGGTCTACACAGGTGCCGAAGCTAACATCGTGACTAAGTCTGCGGCAACCAAGTTGGGGCTCAAGTATAACCCAAGTAATGCGCAACTTAGGATGGTCAATGAGCCAATGACCCCTATGTGTGGAGTTGCTCAGGTAGTCGACATAGCATTGGGCGAGTGGCATGGTAAGACCAACTTCCATGTCATACAGATAGATCTCTTCGACATAATTCTAGGGCAAGAGTTTTTCTAGAAGTGCCAAGTAGTGATCAACCCATACCTCTAGCAACTCGTGGTCATAGAGCAAGAAGGTCCCTGCATGGTACCCTTAGTCAATGTGCCTAAGTCGGGGGGACAAACTCATCTGTCGTCCTTGCGGCTTGTGGAGGGGTTCCAGGATGAAAGGCCAATGTGGTGTTCCACGCCCGCTAGGAAGAAGATTCGTCAAAGGAGGAATGAGTGAAGGGAGCCAAGCGAGAACAAGGATAGCCAATCGCAACAATGTGCCTCGTGTGCTGAAAGGAGTAGACTCCAAAGAAGACCACAAAGGGACGACATAAAGGTATGCGGTAGTCCAAAGGTGGAGACCAGGAGCTTGAGGGAAGTACGAGAGTTCGTACAACAGCATTGCGCCGAGGATACCGCAACATCAGGTGGGGGAGAGTGTGATAGCCCGCCACTTGATCTTGCAGAAAGAAGGAGGAAACTAGAGTCTTTGGTGGTTTATGGAAGGCTCTAGATTTGTGTAGGAAGAACTTGTAGTTTTTAACTCTCTCTAGACTTTTGTGGAAAATTCTAGAGAGGAACTAAAGTGTAAATAGTTAGGACTTGGAATGTAAATATTATTTGCACGTAAGCTCCTAGGTAGTAGTATAAATAGAGGGGTCATTCATTTGTAGCAAACATCCAGAAATTGTAAGCATTCTCTAAAGCAATATACAAGTCTTCTTTTCAAAGCTCTCTATAGTCTTCTTATATCGTCTAGCGTTCCCTTAGCGGTCTTAGTTGAAAGGTGTCATGACCCGGAAGGGGGTCTGGATGTGACATGGCGAAAGAGAACCCAAAAGTCCTCGATCAATTCATTATAGCATCATCATACACATCGTAGTTTTGGAAGCGCGAAAGTAAACACATAACACATAAGCTCTAGGAGAAACGGGACTTCAGACTCAAGCTATGGGGATATTGCTGGGAATGGGATGAGCATGAATCACATAACACATAACAGTTATCTCTAAGGGGCGGGTAAGTAGGACTCAAGCTATGGGGGCATTTCGGGTTAGGGGACTTTCCACATAAGCACATAATCAACACATAATCCCAACATCGAGTCATAAGCATAATCAAATACCATTTCCATAGTCAAGGCTCATAAATCATAATATCTCTATAGTCATAATATCCAACAAAATACAATCCAACGTACAAGAGTTTAGTTTTTCCAACAAGCCTCTACATAAGATAAGCGGGTCTTCGACATAGTTTGAGGCTCACCCTCAATACATAAGTAAAGAAAAATAAAAACAATACTAGCTAGATAGAAAGTGGTTATTGCCCTTGAACAAAAGGGCTAACCACAAGCAATAGGCTTCAAGATGATCACACGTCGTCTGGTGGAATATAGAAGTCGTCTCTGGTCCCTACATGGTTAGAACATGTAGACAAAGAGCATGGATTAGCACATAATATGCACTAAGTATGCGGGCATACAATGCATATGACAATGTAGTATGACCGAACAACATGACAAGGGGACAAGTGATATGAAAGAAATGCATGTAGCCAAGAGATATATAACAATATGCTATGCCATGATGCATGAGATGCAATCCTACAATCATAATATAGCGAGGATGTAACC
>JBCEWC010016071.1:0-13336 GCA_038996855.1 Solanum aculeatissimum | reverse complement strand
ATATGTGTACATATATATATTACATACATTTCACATATTTTTATGACTATGTATTTTATTATTACTTTTTCATAATTTTTCAACAAATTATTTTTTTTAAAAAGAGAGATTTTATTTTTGTCAAATTATCTTAGTTTAATTATGATTTACTTTTGACTTAATTAGTTAATAGTCAAGTTAATTATTTCACTTTGTTAATATTAAGAAGCTCATTAATTGACTTATATTAATTTTTCGTGTAGCCAAACTAATCAATTAATTCAATTTGGCTATGTTTTAAACCCTAAATTGATCGTGATTGTGATTTTAAATTGGTCAAATTTCAAACTGAATTCCCACCCTTTTTAATCTTTTTTTTTTTAGATTCTGGTGGTCCATTTTTGGAGCAAATTTAGGCCCAAAACCCCTATAACTGCTCAATTTATTTCTTAATTCAAATCAGCCATTACATACACATACATACAATATGTGCCAACGACCCACGTGCCCCTTTTTTAATTCTCTCCTTCCCGCTACAGCAAACCCACGCGACCCGTCCTCTACTTCTTCCCCAACGTACACCCAGCACCATAAAGGACAATAACAAGTAACAACTTGAGATCTCTAGCAACGTACAGCAATCAGCAGCCCCTAAACGATACCAACGTCCAACACCCGGTACGCATAGGTGTCACCATCCCCTTTCTCATCCCTCCTCATGCTTGAAGTGGATGGATGAGATTAATTTGTTCAATTTCGTATGATTTCCAACTGTAGGAATTTGGATAAGGTTTGAGGTTTGAATTGAACAATATTCCCCCAGATTCCCCCTCCCTCAAAATGACCTAAATTTTCCCTATATTGTCCCATTTAGTGACTGAAAAAGGGGATTTTTTCCACTTAGGAATCTTACCTAAAAATAATACTTTACTCTTGTTCAAACACAAAAAATTACAGACTTTAGGAATTACAGTTTGTGGTTGGAAATTCTTGGACTCCTATTCTTGCTTCGAATCGTGGTGGTGAACCGTCGTTTGAAGCTTCATCAGCTCGCCTCGTCTCACTGTTGCTACACGGAAAAAGTGAGAAATCAATCGAAAGGTTCAGCAGGGATTGTTGCAGGTGTAAAAAGGTTTGTTTACAACTTATCTATAGAGGAAATTTGTGTGTATACATTGATATACATTCAGTGTATATAGCTGTTAAAATAGGATGAAAGCCCAAAGCCCAAAGCCCAAAGTGGAGATGGGCCTAAGCCTCAAAGGAGTTGGAGACAGATTTGCACAGGCTATAAATGGGTTAGGCAGGCCCAAAAGATGTTTATTTTGTGTTAGTTTAGGACAGGTGACATTTGGGTTTGCCAAACCCAAATTTGGAGTTACATTTATTTATTATTTATTGTGCTTATTTGGATGATGTTAACTCTAACTCTAACATTTGTTTTTTAGTTTAACTTAATTATTTTCTCCAAATGACAAACCATTTTTGAGTTAATTCTTTCTATAATGATTGCATTTACTTAGTTATTTTTTATAAAATTTCAAATTTTCAAAAAAGGGTCAAGTTCGTCAATTTCCTTTCAAAATATGTCTTTTAAATTTCAAGTTACTCTTAAGTTAAATTTTAGCAAAGGTTATTCTTTTTAACTTAGCTTATTCATCATATTTTTCCAAAAAAAAGGTTCTCTTTCAACTTCTTTTTAGTTGATTTATTTCATAAGTTTTATTTGCCCAAAGTTTAGAAATGTAAATTATTTATTTCAAGTCATCTTTTCAAAGTTAGGAAATTTTTGAATTCCCTTTTAACTCATTTAGATTATTTAAGTGTTTTTACTTGAATAATTGTAAACATTATTAATCTTAAGTTTTTTTTAAATAGTTAGTGTCACATTCCAAAACACCCCTAGATGTAACTAGCACCCGTCAATACTATCTTCAGGAGAACCAAACATCTATACACGCATCCAAATTATCAAAGCACAAAAAATACAATATTTGCAACACCAAACCTCATCACTACTCAGAAAAATAGAATAGTTATTAAACCAATATCACATAGAAGCTTTATGAAAAGAAATAGTCACTTAACAAAATATTTCTAGCCCAAATCGCACAATAAGTTCATGGAGCATCTAATAAAGTGACATGAGTTCAACTGTCGGGCATGCAATCCCCAAGAAACAAAAAGCATAAACTATACTAGATAGAGCTGAAATAGTAGCCTTCACAAAAAATGTGAAGGCTCACCTTAGCAATAGAGTCCACGGGAATGAACTTATCAGCCACAAGCCCCACCCTTTGCAACAGTATCTGCATTGACATGCAAGTAAGGAGTGACCTATATATAAATACAACCCAATAAGATCCTCGACTCGCTACTTTAATACCCCTGGAACAAGAGTTATAAAATACATCTACATAACGGATATACTTAAATAATATACACAAGAATACACCTCATAATATGCTCAATAAGTTCAACAAAATATTCAAAAGGTCACTACATGCCTCAGTTCAATCTACACTCAAAACTTGTCATAAACGGCAGTGAAAGAGATCAACCCATCACCCCGACAAGTCCATGACAGCATGTATAATGCTCTAAAAGTATATCACGGTAGCGTGTATAAATCTCCTAACATATTATGATAGCATGGGCATGCCCCTAACATATTACGACAGCATAAGTATGCCCCTAACATATTACGGCAGCTATGTAAGCCCCTAGTAACCACATCACAGTAACAAAAAAGGTATCCAACATCACACCATATGTAACTTATAAAGATATTCGATATTCTTTTAAAAATAACATATCTAGGGCTAATTAAGGAACACCAACTCTGTCAAGCACATGCTTGTCCCAACACATGCACTAAGCAGAAAAAATATTTTTTCAAAATATATTTGAAAAGCAAGCACTAAAGCTTAAAGTCTCACTTACCTTATTAATGCCAAGTTCCACAATCTTGCACGCGTAGAACACCCAACCAAACAGCCCCTACTTACCTCAATCTATGAAAAAAATATTGATTATTGATATCAATTATGTTGGCCAAACTCAAGTCCCAATATCCCAAATCCTCAATTTTAGGGTTAAACCCTAATACCCAATACCTTAGACTATAAATTAAAGTAAAGGTATTCTTAATCTTATTGTTAAAACTTAAGTGGGTGAAAATTCTGGTAAATATGTTTTCAACTAACAAGAGCATAAGCCAACAAGAAAATACCTGCACTTTATCATCCAAAATAGTGGTACAAATATCAAGTTAATTCTGTGTATGAACTTCTCTGAATTCTCCTAAAAGAAAGGAACAAATCTGCCCAAGCTTTTGTTCTGCTGAAGCGGAATACAATAGGGAAAAAAAGGTATTATGTCACTTCTCTTTTTTTTCTGCGCTACATATTCAAATAAAAAGAACTAGGCTATATTTTTTTCCTTTTAATAATAATAATAAAATATTAGTGGTTAAAATTACCAATTAACCCTTCATTAAAAAATAAGGATTATTACATTCTCCCCCACTTAAAAATAACGTTCGTCCTCGAACGGGTATAAAATCATACCTGAAGTGTAAAATAGGTGAGGATATCTTTCTCGCATGTCTGCCTCAGACTCCCAAGTAACCTCTTCGGTTGGATGATTGCGCCATAACGTTTTCACTAAAACTATCTTCTTCGACCTCAATTGTCGCACTTGCCTATCCAGGATACATATCGGACCTTCCTCATATGATAAATTCTCATCAAGCTCCACATCCTCTAGATTAATCTTATAGCTATCATCACAAACATACCGTTGAAGCATGGACACGTGAAATATAGGATGTATAGCGGATAATCTCAAAGGTAAAGCAAGTACGTATGCCACCAATCCAATCCGATCTAAAATCTCATAAGGGATAATATATCTAGGACTTAGCTTACCTTTCCGACCAAATCTCATAACTCCTTTCATAGGTGAAACTTTCAAAAATACCTTTTTGCCCTTCAAAAACTCCACATCATAGACTTTCTTATCTGCATAAGATTTTTGTCTACTTTGTGTTGTTCGAAGCCATTCTCGTATTACTGCAACTTTCTTTAGGGCCCACTGAACAAAATTTGGACCTAGTAATTGTGCTTCGCCAGGTTTAAGCCATCCAATTGGTGATCGAAACTTGCGACCATATAGAGCATCATACGGTGCCATCTGTATACTCGATTGGTTTATATTATTATAACCAAACTATGCCAATGACAATTGATAATCCCAATGTCCACTGAAATCAATTTGTGCAAGCTCTAAGCATGTCCTCTAAGATTTGAATAACCCGCTCAAGGTGTCCGTCAGTTTGAGGATGAAAAGTTGTACTCAACTCAACTTGTGATCCCAACGACTTTTGAAAATACTTCCAAAACTCACCAGTGAACTATGCATCTCGATCTGATATTATTAAAATAGGCACTCCATAAAGCTGAACTATCTTTCTAAGATAAATATATGCTAACTGTTTTGCAGTATAAGTAACTCGAACTAGTATGAAATGGGAAGATTTTGTGAGTCTATCCACAATCACCCAAACTGAGTCGTGCTTCATGGAAGTATTCGGTAACCCAATAACAAAGTCTATAGTAATCCTTTCCTACTTCCACTCTGGGATAATCAAGTTTTGCATTACTCCACCAGGTTTTTGATGTTCATATTTCACCTATTGGCAATTCAAGCAACTAGTCACATGCTTCAAAATATCAGCCTTCATACTTTTCCACCAATACAATCCATGCAAGTCTTGATACATCTTTGAAGCACCTGGATGGATGGAGTATCGCAAGCTATGAGCCTCTTCAAGTATTAGCCACTTTACCTCACCCACCATGGGAATACTCAATTTACTATGTCAACGCAAGATGCCCTTGCTATCAATTGAGAACGACTTCACACCTCGACTTTGCACTCAATCTCGTAATATAGCAAGTTAGGGATCGTCATATTGGCAAGCTTTGGCTTCTCCAACTAAGGATGATTGCACCACCATACCTGCAAGAAACCTTCCAGGAAATGTATGATCAATTCTAACTCCCCAATTAGCTAGATACTGAATATCCCTAGCCATAGGTCATTTTTTAATAGCAATCTAGGCCAAGCTACCCATAAACTTCCTACTCAAAGCATCTGCTACCACATTCGCCTTTCTAGGATGATACAAAATAGTAAGATCATAATCTTTAAGTAGCTCCAACCATTGTTGTTTCCTCAAATTTAGATCCCTTTGCTTGAATATGTATTGCAAACTCTTGTGATCAATATAGACTTCACATGGCTTATCATAAAGATAGTGATGCCAAATTTTGAGTGCAAATATGATGGTGGCCAACTCTAAGTCATGTGTTAGATAATTCTTCTCATTAATCTTTAGTTGTCAAGAAGCATATGCCACCACTTTAACATTCTGCATTATGACACCACCTAATCCAACTTTAGACGCATCACAATAAATAGTGAAACCACCCTCTGCCATGGGTAAGGTCAAAATAGGAGTAGTAGTCAATGTCGTCTTTAATTTCTGGAAACTCTTTGCACCTCCACAAACTATCTATAATATCTAGCTAGTCCCAAGAAATTGAGTATCTCCGTAGGAGTATTGGATTGTAGCTAATCTCGAACAACTTCTATCTTTCTTAGATCAACTTGAATCCCATTTTGTGACACCATGTGTCCTAAAAAGGAAATTGTTCTCAACCAAAACTTACACTTTCAGAACTTAGCATAAAGCTTTCATTCTCTAAGTTTCTGCAATACAACTCTCAAATGATATTTCTGCTCAGCCTTATCTCAAGAGTAGAACAAATTATCATCAATGAATACAATCACAAACTGGTCTAAGTATGGCTTGAATACCCTGTTCAAGAGGTCCATAAGTATTGCAGGTGCATTAGTAAATCCAAAAGACATCACAAAACATTTGAAGTGCCCATACCTGGTCTAAAAGTCTATCTTTGAGATATCTTCGATTTTTATTCTCAACTGATGATAACCTTATCTAAGATCAATTTTGGAAAAGTTAGTTGCACCCTGCAGTTGATCAAATAGATCATCAATACGAGGTAATAGGTATTATTCTTGATTTTTGCCTTATTCAGCTACTTGTAGTCGATACACATTCTCATCATGCCATCTTTCTTTTTCACAAATAACATTAGAGCACCCTAAGAAGATACACTAGGCCTAATAAACCCCTTATCTAGCAGCTCTTAGAGTTGGACTTTTAATTCTCTCAACTCAGTTGGAGCCATACGATACGAAAGAATAGAGATAGGTTGAGTGTCTGACACTTAATCAATGCTAAACTCAATTTCTCTCATCCGAGGTAGCCCAGGTAAGCCTTCTGGAATGTAACTATACAAAATTTTTTGAACTTCATGATGGTTGGTCGAGATTAGTGTTAAACTGTTCGTGTTTGAATTTTGGTAGCCATGGATTGCATTTAAGTGACCAAATTCAAAAGGGATCATTTAGTGAGGTTATGAGACCAGTTGGGCAGTAGACTATGAAAAGTCATAACTTTTGGTACAGGTTGAAATGTGTGAGCTTCAACATATCAACTTGAATATCTTTGAGTTATATTCTCAACACAACTAGTTTCACTCAATTCGAAGTTTGTATGGGAACGTTATGGCAAAAACAGTGAGACTGCCCGTAATTGGAAGGACGCTAGGAACAAGGTTCGGGAATTGGGTTAAGGAATAGACCACGAACTGTTTGGTGGTCCACGGTCTGTGAGGGTAATTGTGTGGTGGTCTAGTGAGCTCTTGGAAGCCAGGATCCCATCCACGGATCAAGTAAAGTCCCACGGACCACCTCACGGTCTGTGTGACCCTTCATGAGCCATGAGGGGTCCCGTGGAGTGGGGTAGAACATTGGCCAAGGTTCGAGGCTCGACTCCGGACTAGATGATGCTCCACAGACCAATACACGGTCCATGTGCAGCTACACGGTCCATGAGGCCCCTCATGAAGTGATCCAGAAAATCCCTCAAGAGTTGAAGCCGAAGTCGAGGCCAAGTGTAGCCTCACGGTCAGGTACACGGGCCGTGTACCAGTAAAAGGCCAATGTAGCCCTTCCGTGTGGCACTGTTTTCAATGAATTAGTCCATTTTATTAATGGTTAATTCGTAATTTAATTAGATCCTATGCCCCTTTTAGGCTTTCTAAGGCCCCCTAAATCAAACCCTAAACCCTTTTCATCCATTCTAACACTCCTAAAGTCTCTCCAAAATTCTCTCAATCCTCTTGACCGCTATTGATGAAATCTTAAAGAAATTTGGGAAAATTCATCTCTCTTGCAAATCCATTCAATTCTTTTGATTAAACTCAATGTATGTGGGTTTGATTCATGGATTCCCTTTCATCCATGAAGACCCAAGAACCCTCATCTTTAAATTATGATTTTAAGATTTTTTTAATGTTGGGTTCTTTAAATTTTGAGGTATTTAATTGAATTGGATTGTGGGCTGTAGAAATTAGGTGATTTAAAGTTGATTAAAGTTTGAATTATATGAGGTTTCAATAGTTTTGATGAAGATCAAGTTATGCACATCCTCTTTACTCTTGAACTATGCATGGGTAGTATTTAAATGATGTTTTGAAGGTTGGTTTCACTTGAATTTCTCATGAGTTACTCTTGATTTGAATTTAAAGTATGAATTCTAGTACCCATGCCATCCTCATTGTTACTCATGGCATTGCATGCATGATCATGCATATTTTGATGAAGGTTTTGATGTGGATTAAGTCTCAAACATGTTTATGACTATGATTTTGAACAAGTATGGACTATGACTTAGTTGTTATCACACTAAGTCTATGATATGGTTCTTTGCGCAATATGGGTGCTTGCACCAATATGATATGACAAGTATGGAGCTACTCTTATGCATAAATGACATGAAAGTTTGTTTGGCTTTTTAGCCTATGAAGCATGATTATGAAATGTATTTGACTCTTATTAGGTATGCATAAGAGTAATGAAAGTATGTTTGGCTTTTAAGCCCAAGTATGCATGATTTGATGTTCAAGTGTCAAGTTTCTATTTTAAAAGCATGTATATGTATACGTATTCTTGTGGGATGATGACTTAGTACTGAGAAGGATTGGAGTAGTAAGAGGGCTATCCCAAAAAGTCCCACTCCTTTCCCGAATCTATGTGCCACCATAGGTTGCTACCAAAATGGGGGGCCCATAAAGTATGCTTTTATATGATATGATATGATATGAAAAAATATGCTATGTTATGTAAATCCTTCCAAAATGGGAGACCCGTAAGGAAGGTGGCCGTCACACCAAAATGGGAGCCCTGTAACGTGTGGTGTAGATTACCTTTGGCAAGTAATCTTCTCTGATCCAATGGGAGGCCTCATTAGGCAAGTTCATGTTGTAGCTTACATGAGTTTTGATGTCAGTTATGGTTTCATCCCCTCTATACTATAAGCATTATGGCATTTCATGCATCATGTTCATCATGGCATATTGATATATTGGTCTTTCTTATATTCTCTTCTATGTATTTTCCCTTACAATGTAGGTGTTATAGGTTCATGTGTACACATTTGCATGCCTGCATACTTAGTGCTTTATTGTGCTAACCCATACTCTTGTCTACATATTCTAACCATGTAAGGACTGGCGACGACCTCTATCTACCATTGAATGACGAGTGATCTCTTGGAGCTTTTTTCTTGTGATGAGCCCTTTTTCCAAGGGAAATATCTACTTTCATCTTCCTTGTATTGCCTTACTTTCTTTTTTTAAGACTTGAGGGTGGGCCCGGATTATGTCGTGTCCCCGATCTATCTATGTAGAGGCTATGTTGGACATGTTAGACTCTTGCACATTGTATTATGCTTATTTTGGTATGTTATGACTATTGGGATTATGTTATAAAAATAATATTTCGATTATGCTTATGATTATGTTTATGGGCTTGTGAATGTTGGGAATGTGCTTATGTGGAAAGTCCCCTAACTTGGAATGCCCCCATAGCCTGAGTTCTACTTACCCGTCCCTTAGAAATACTTGTTATGTGCTATGTGATTAATGCTCATCCCAAAGTCGAGGCCAAGTGTAGCCTCACGGTCAGGTACAAAGGTTGTGTACCAGTAAATGACCAATGTAGCCCTTCCGTGTGGCACTATTTTCAGTGAATTAGTCTATTTCATTAATGGTTAATTCGTAATTTAATTAGATCCTATGCCCCTTTTAGGCTTTCTAAGGTCCCCTAAACCCTCTAAATCAAACCCTAAACCCTTTTCATCCATTCTCACACTCCTAAAGTTTCTCAAAAATTCTCTCAATCCTCTTGACCTCCATTGATGAAAGCATGAAGAAATTTGGGGAAATTCATCTCTCTTGCAATTCCATTAAATTCTCTTGATTAAACTCAAGGCATGTGGGTTTGATTCATGTATTACCTTTCATCCATGAAGACTCAAGAACCTTCATCTTTAAATTATCATTTTAAGATTTCTTTAATGTTGGGTTCTTTAAGTTTTGAAGTATTTAATTGAATTGGATTATGGGTTGTATAAATTAGGTGATTTAAAGTTGATTAAAGTTTGAATTACATGAGATTTCAATGGTTTTGATGGAGATCAAGTTATGCATGTCCTCTTTACTCTTGAACTATGCATGGGTAGTATTTAAATGATGTTTTGAAGGTTGGTTTGACTTGAATTTCTCATGAGTTACTCTTGATTTGAATTTAAAGTATGAACTATAGTGCCCATGATATCCTCATTGTTACTCATAGCATTGCATTCATGATCATGGATAATTTGATAAAGGTTTTGATGTGGGTTAAGTCCCAAACATGTTTATGACTATGATTTTGAACAAGTATGGGATATGACTAAGTTGTGATCACACTAAGTCTATGATATCACTCTTTGAGTAACATGGGTGCTTGCACCAATATGATATGACAAGTATGGAGTTACTCTTATGTATAAACTTTGACATGAATGTTTGTTTGGCTTTTTAGCCCATGAAGCATGATTATGAAATGTGTTTGATTCTTGTTAGGTATGCATAAGAGTAATGAAAGTATGTTTGGCTTTTAAGCCAAAGTATGCATGATTTGATGTTCAAGTGTCAAGTTTTTGTTTTAAAAGCATGTATATGTATACGTATTCTTATGGGATGATGACTTAGTACCGAGAAGGATTAGAGTAGTAAGTTGGCTATCCCCAAGGTCCTACTCCTTTCCCGAAACTATGTGCCACCATAGGTTCCTACCAAAATGGGAGGTCCGTAGGGTATGCTTTGATATGATATGATATGACATGAAAAGATATGCTATGTTATGTAAATCCTTTCGAAATGGGAGACCCGTAAAGAAGATGGCCATCACACAAAAATAAGAGGCTTGTAAGGTGTGGTGTAGATTACCTTTGGCAAGTAATCTTCTCCGATCCAATGGGAGGCCTCATTGGGCAAGTTCATGTTGTAGCTTACATGAGTTTGGATGTCGGTTATGGTTCCATCCCCTCTATACTACAAGCATTATGGCATTTCATGCATCATGTTCATCATGGCATATTGATATACTGGTCTTTCTTCTATTCTCTTCTATGTATGTGCCCTTGCAATGTAGGTGTTATAGTTTCATGTGCACACATTTTCATGCCCGCATAATTAGTGCTTTATTGTGCTAACCCATACTCTTGTCTACATGTTCTAACCATGTAGGGACTGGCGACGACCTCTATCTACTGTTGAACGATGAGTGATCTTTTGGAGCTTTTTGCTTGAGGTGAGCCCTTTTTCCAAGCGCAATATCTACTTTCCTCTTTCTTGTATTGGCTTACTTTCTTTCTTTAAGACTTAAGGGTAATCCCGGATTATGTCGTGGCCCCGCTCTATCTATGTAGAGGCTATGTTGGGCATGTTAGACTCCTACACGTTGTATTATGCTTATTTTGGAATGTTATCACTATTGGGATTATGTTATGGAAATGATATTCCGATTATGCTTATGATTATGTTTATGGGCTTGTGAATGTTGGGAATGTGTTTATGTGGAAAGTCCCCTAACCCGGAATGCCCCCATAGCTTGAGTCCTACTTACCCGCCCCTTAGAAATACTTGTTATGTGCTATGTGATTCATGCTCATCCCATTCCCAGCAACATCCCTATAACTTGAGTCCAAAGCCCCATTTCCCTTAGAATTATGTGTTATGTGTTTATGTTTCTGCGCTTCTGAACCGATGATGTGAGTGATGATACTATGATGGCTTGATCGAGATCCTTCGGGTTCTCCTTTGCCATGTCACATCTAGGCTCTACTTTCGGGTCGTGACATGGAAACACATCAACAAATTCTTACAAAACTGGAACATTATCGATAGTGACATCCTCCCCCCGACTATCAGAGATAGTAGCAATAAAACCAAGGCACCCATGATTAATCCTTCGGCATGCCTTTACATAAGATATTATATTTTCCCATGTAAGAGGAGTCATTCCTTTCCATACTAAAGGTGGTTCTCAAGGAAAATTAAAATATACCAGCTTAGCATAACAATCAACCAAAACATAACATGATACTAACCAATCCATGCCTAGGATCACATCAAAGTTAGACATCGACAACTCTAATAAAGCAACTATAGTGTCCTTGTCCTACACAGATATAACACAATCTCTATACATTCTATCCACTAATAAAATCTCCCCAACTAGAGTCATAACCATATATGGCACATCAAGAGTCTCTACTCGTCGTTCTAAAGATATAGTAAAAGACGGGGATACATACGAATACGTAGAACCAAGTTCAATAAGAGCATATGCCTCATGAGAATTGACAGTAATAATACATGTGGCTACAGCATTAGATCTCTCGACATCCTGTCTGGCCATAACAAATAATCTCATTGGTTCACCTGCTCCCTGAGCAGCCTGTGCACCCTGTCGACCCTGTCCACGAGTACCAGAATCTCCCTTAGGACAAAATTTAGCAATATGGCCTCTTTCACCACAAGTAAAACAAGGACCACCAATACCAAAATAGTGACCACTATGATTCCTACCACAATTAGAACACCTTGGAGGTTGTCCGGACTGGAAGAAATTATCAACCTTTTTTTGCATCTGTTATTGGCCCTGTCTAGCTGGATAACCACTCTTAGAAGATTGCACCACTAACTCTAACTGAGTAGGCCTAGACTACCCATGATGAAATCCACTCTTGCTTCTAGATGGAGCACCACTGAATCCACCCATATTATGTGTTTTATTTCTTTCTCGCTCTATTTTCTCCATCTCCCAATAGGACTTATAATGAAGAGCAGTGTCAACCACATCTGAATAAGTATCACAGGACCACAATAAGAGTGCTCTAGTCCATCCACTGTCAAGACCCGGATAGGGGGCCTAGATGTGACATGGCGAAAGAGGACCCGAAAACCCTCGATCAAGCCATCATAGCATCATTACACGCATCATCGGTTCGGGAACGCGGAAGCTAAACACATAACACATAAGATCTAAGAGATTAGGGACTTGGGACTCAAGCTATGGGGACAATACCGGGAATCGGACAAGCATGCTTACACGTAGCACATAGCAAAAATCTCTAAGGACACGAGAGATAGGATTCCACTATGGGGGCACACCGGGATTATGGGACTTTCCACATAAGCACATAGCCATTCACAATGTCTATCATTCAAGTCAATAGTATAACATGAGAGCATGATCATAAGCCAAGATAAGTAACATCATATTATATAAGCAAAGGTTCAACATACAAGCCAAACGTAGAAGAGTATAGATTTGTCCAACATTGCCTCTACATAGATGAGCGGGGCCTCGACAAGTTTAAGGCTCACCCTCAAGTCAATAGAAAGTAAATACATGAAAATAAAGTGGTAGATAGACGGTGGCTATTTCCCTTGAACAAGAGGTCTCACCACTAGAAAGTCTTCAATAGTATCTTAAGAGTCATCCGGTAGAATGTAGATGTCACCCTTGATCCCTACATGGTTAGATCATGTAGACAAGAATATGGGTTAGCAAAATTAAGCACTAAGTATGCGGGCATACAATGCATATGACAAGTATAGCATGACTAAGCAACATGTCAAGGGGACAAGCGATACGAAAGGAGTGCACGTAGCCAAAGAGTAATATAACAATATGCTATGCCATGATGCATGAGATGCAATCCTATGTTCATATATATAGCGGGGATGTAACCTCAACCGACATCAGAGAAGTCCCGAGCGAGCCACTACCCGAATCCGGTCTACTTGCCAAGTAGTACCCTAGTCAACCCTTCAACAAGGGGATACAAAACAGGTCAATCCCTATCTAG